>CALNHX010007876.1:30042-68067 GCA_940337035.1 Agriotes lineatus | reverse complement strand
CAACCCCATGGATAAGGTCTAGACATGCAGAGTACCAGGTACCTTAGTCCTACTTAGAATTTTGCCGAGACTAAGGAGTTCCAACCCTAGCAAGGAATCTTTTACATGCTACACATCGTAGTAACATGGGACCTACGGCTTAACATCACTTTCGAATTATGACATTGTGTAGAGGTTTTCATCCAAATTTTTTTTTATTTTTAAAACTTCTCCGGGATTGGAGATCAAACTCTCAACCCTTAGATCAGTAGGCAGAATGCTTAACCACTGAGCTATGGAGCCCGGCGCTCTGTGAACTAAAGTATTTATTGAACTCTTTTTGTGTCTGTTTTAATTGGTTTTATATACCAGTTTGTATCTACCTGTTTATTCAATTTTTGTTATTTTCTTCTTCTAAAGTAAATTTTAATCTTAAATGAATGTTATTAAATGAATTAAAAATTAGGTCAATATTATTTGATTCTGCAGCTATAATGATATCATCAACATATCTTTGATAAAATGAAATATTTTTGAGATCTTTTAAAATATTTTCTTTGATTTCTTGTAAGACTAACACCCGTATGTATAGTCGTTTGCCAGCGGCTCGCCGGCGACTTGCCGAAAACTATAGTAATGTGCGTGCATTGTTTTAACGGCGAGGGACTATGCAATGTAATTCTCGTACGGCACCTAGCGAAACTCCGGCGAACCGCTGGCGAACGACTGTGCATACGGGTGTAAATCTGCTATAGTGCTTGATAATTGCTGTCCCATGGCGACGTCAAATTTTTGTTTGTAAATCCGTTTGATATTTAACAGCAGTTATGAATTCATTTTTAGAAATTTTTGTTAAAGTTTTTATTTTGTCCCATTATAATTCTATTGTTTCAATTGCTAAGTTAAAAAAAATACAGTGTTCTTTCTAGGCTTAGAAATAGCATCATATTTTTTTACTGTGCCTTCACCTAAATGAAAGTATTATAGATTTCCAATTCTCCAAAGAAATTAAAAAATATTTTAATCTTTAAATCCTCTTCCTCATCCTTTTTCTCTGAGACAACCTTGAACCCGTCAAATTTTTGTTTCCATATTTGCCACAATCCGCTAAATTCCTAAACTTGCTCTAAGAGGAGAATCGATAAATTGGCGTAGATCAAGGATGTCTTGGTATTGTTTGTTTGTTTGTAATGGACAAGGTCTAGGCATGCAGAGTACCAGATACCTTAGAACCAACATAGCAAGAACAAAGAACTGTGGAAAAGAGCAAAGAAGAAAAAATAGAGTTACAAATCAAGAAAAGGAAGCTCATATGGCTTGGACACACCGTAAGGGCCATTTCACACCAAACCCGTCAAGTCCAGTCATGTCCAGTCAAGTCTGACGCTATAGGATTCGGCAGACTGTGATATCATTGAAATAACTAGAAATTGCGGAATTCTCTTTCAGACCAAACTCTTCACGTCCAGTCTGATCGCGTTTAGTCTTGATGTGACTGATCGGGATTCAACCGGTCGAATTTTTATGCCAGTCTTGCCCAGTCCGTGGTGGATTATGGTTATAATAATACGCCGTGCCGTGCATTTATTTATTATTACATTGGACATCGAACATTTAATCTTACTGGTGCAAGGCAACGAAACAAACATCAGGATAGGGATTGTATAGCTGGTATTTGGCAAAAGTTTCCTTGCTGCCTTTTAATTCTTCGTTTTTACATTCGACGTCATGCTATTGCAGCAAGAACGTCCGTCTTTATTGAAATAAAGCACAGACTAACAAACTTTCTACGCAAAAGACGCATTTGGTATGAAATAGCCCTAAGGAAAGAGAAAGAAGAAATACTAAGAAGGGCACTGCAATGGAACCCTCAAGGAGGAGGAATAAATCTGGTGTGATACACGCACACAACTTTCTTTTACAGTGATTTTATAATTAGCCAAAAATTTGATTTGTAATTTTTAAGCGTTTGTTAAAAATTTTCAAAAATTAGAAATTCTACAGAAACCGTACAAAATAGAGCCTTAGTTCAAGAGACAAATTTTCTTTAAAATTCCAAGCTGAATTCAAAAATCTAATAATATACCGAGTGTTCTATTTAAAATAGGAGTTAATAAAAAAACAAAAGAAATTTATTTTAGAGGTATTCAACTGGAAAATCATTTATCTCACATTAAAAATATAACAAAACTGTAAAGTTTGAAAAAAATCGTTAGAGCCGTTTTTGAAATAATCGAAAAAAACTGAAAAATCACAACAGTAAACACCATACTTCAAGTTATGCAATTTTCTTCAAAAGCCTTCTGTTGCATCTACATAGTACACAAAACATATACCGGGTGACCACGAAAGTTGTTACCCCCCCTAGTTTTTCCCATGGTTTTCAAAATAAAAATTTCAAACTCACATTTTTAGCGTAAACAAACATTTAAAATCACTTCCGGTTCAACAGGAAGTGGTAGCAACTTTTTTACTTTAAATAGAAACCTACCATTTTGATTCAATATTTGAAATGTGCAAAAAATTACCTTTTCAATGACGTATCACACATTATCATTTGTTTAAAAAATGGCTTGAGTTACTTTTTAACAAATCTCAAAGATGGCCGTAAATTCGTTAAAACAACATAACTGTTATAACTGTTAGATAGTAGGCCATGGAAAAGTTGAAATGGTTGGTGTCAGGTTGTACCACCCTAAAAGTTTGAAATTTTTATTTTGAAAACCATGGGAAAAACTAGGGGGTTAACAACTTTCGTGGTCACTCGGTATATGAAGGTTCAATGCCATATCTGTTTTCGTTTGAGATATTCTGTTCACAGACGGACACACACACAGACAGATAGACCAATGAACAAAAATATGTTTTTTGGCTTCAAGGGACTCTAAAACGTGAAGATCTGTTGAAAACTCACTTTCGAATTTTTGGGGTGAATCCAATACTTCCTTTATTGTAAAAGGAAGTAAAAAGGGACACCCAAAGGAGACACGAAGCATGCAAAGAGAAACAAATATATCTTTGGCACAAATGGGGCAACTAGCGCAGAGCCGACAGCAATGGAAATCTTTTATATCTACCCTATGTCCTGTAAAGGAGTAATAGTATTCCATATGAAACTATTGAAATTTGCTCACCCTGTACATGATTTTCATAATTACTTTTCAAAACTTTAAAATTCGTACACAAACATTCAATTTTGAAGGATCTTATGTTTTCTAGATTTCACATTCCTAAATTGACAACTGTTCAGCAACTTGACTTTTGACAGTTTGAATTCTACTAATATTATTGTATTATACGTATTATAATAAAAATTGCTGCATTATCGAGTTTATATTTTTTAACAACTAATTATAGGATTGACGAAATTTTCAATTGCATGTCCTCCATACTCTCGGTATGTGAAAACAACTGTATCCTAAAATTTTCCACCTTTAGTAGATATTACGAAAACTGTTAAACAACATACGGCCGATGTATTAGATCTAAATGACTCCGTTTAATACATACTACTAACTGAATTGGAGTATGAATAAGAAACACAATCTAATGCTGGATTTAGAAAGTTAAATAGAGGGTTAAGTGGTAAAAAGCACGTTGCCGAATTTAGATTCTGTAGCTGAACTTTAACCTATTTAATTTATATTATGTTTCTGGGATAATGCATGTATTTCATTAATAATAGCATATTATTATTACTATTATTATTGTATAATTACAATCTACTTTTGTTTTAGATTAACTTCCCTTGGATCACATATTAAAAGAAACGTTCAAACCTAATCACCATTAAATAAGAAACTATGGATAATAAGTCTTGTAATTCTGCAGGAACTGCATCGTCCAAATCGCAGAACATGAATAGCAATGAAAGTTCTGATAAGCCATCTATTAAACAAGAAGTAATCGAATTGCAGAACATGAATAGCAATAATAGTTCTGATAAGCCATCTATTAAACAAGAAGTAATTGAATCGCAGAACATGAATAGCAATGATAGTTCTGATAAGCCATCTATTAAACAAGAAGTAATCGAATCGCAGAACATGAATAGCAATAATAGTTCTGATAAGCCATCTATTAAACAAGAAGTAATCGAATTGCAGAACATGAATAGCAATAATAGTTCTGATAAGCCATCTATTAAACAAGAAGTAATCGAATCGCAGAACATGAATAGCAATGAAAGTTCTGATAAGCCATCTATTAAACAAGAAGTAATCGAATTGCAGAACATGAATAGCAATAATAGTTCTGATAAGCCATCTATTAAACAAGAAGTAATCGAATCGCAGAACATGAATAGCAATGATAGTTCTGATAAGCCATCTATTAAACAAGAAGTAATCGAATCGCAGAACATGAATAGCAATAATAGTTCTGATAAGCCATCTATTAAACAAGAAGTAATCGAATCGCAGAACATGAATAGCAATGAAAGTTCTGATAAGCCATCTATTAAACAAGAAGTAATCGAATCGCAGAACATGAATAGCAATGATAGTTCTGATAAGCCATCTATTAAACAAGAAGTAATCGAATCGCAGAACATGAATAGCAATGAAAGTTCTGATAAGCCATTTATTAAACAAGAAGTAATCGAATTGCAGAACATGAATAGCAATAATAGTTCTGCTAAGCCATCTATTAAACAAGAAGTAATCGAATTAAAGGATGAAAATTATGAAAACAAAACATTTGACAAAATTAACATAAATACTGCATCCAGTGAAGAGAAACCTTATAGTGACTCTGTTTGTGAATTTGGAACAGCACAGGAAAGTCATATAGTTACACATGTGACGACACATACAGGAGAAAAGCCATACAGTTGCACTGTTTGTGAATACGGAACAGCACATAAACGTGCTTTAGTCAGACATATGAAAACTCATACAAGAGAAAAGCCGTACAGTTGCTCTTTTTGTGAATATAGAACAGCACAGAAAAGTCATCTAGTTACACATATGAAGACTCATACAGGAGAAAAGCCATACAGTTGCACTGTTTGTGAATACAGAACTGCACATAAGAATATTTTAGTCAGACATATGACAACTCATACAGGAGAAAAGCCTTACAATTGCTGTGTTTGTGAATACAGAACAGCAGAGAAAAGTAGTTTAGTCAGACATATGAAAACTCATACAGGAGAAAAGCCATACAGTTGCTCTATTTGTGAATATAGAACAGCGCAGAAAAGTCATCTAGTTACACATGTGAAGACTCATACAGGAGAAAAGCCATACAGTTGCACTGTTTGTGAATACAGAACAGCACATAAGAATATTTTAGTTAGACATATGAAAACTCATACAGGAGAAAAGTCTTACAATTGCTCTGTTTGTAAATGCAGAACAGCAGAGAAAAGTAATTTAGTTAAACATATGACAACTCATACAGGAGAAAAGCGGTACATTTGCTGTGTTTGTGAATACAGAACAGCAGGGAAAAGTAGTTTAGTCAGACATATGAAAACTCATACAAGAGAAAAGCCGTACAGTTGCTCTTTTTGTGAATATAGAACAGCACAGAAAAGTCATCTAGTTACACATATGAAGACTCATACAGGAGAAAAGCCATACAGTTGCACTGTTTGTGAATACAGAACTGCACATAAGAATATTTTAGTCAGACATATGACAACTCATACAGGAGAAAAGCCTTACAATTGCTGTGTTTGTGAATACAGAACAGCAGAGAAAAGTAGTTTAGTCAGACATATGAAAACTCATACAGGAGAAAAGCCATACAGTTGCTCTATTTGTGCATATAGAACAGCGCAGAAAAGTCATCTAGTTACACATGTGAAGACTCATACAGGAGAAAAGCCATACAGTTGCACTGTTTGTGAATACAGAACAGCACATAAGAATATTTTAGTGAGACATATGAAAACTCATACAGGAGAAAAGCCTTACAATTGCTCTGTTTGTAAATACAGAACA
This sequence comes from Agriotes lineatus, assembly GCA_940337035.1. Lineage (NCBI taxonomy): Eukaryota > Metazoa > Arthropoda > Insecta > Coleoptera > Elateridae > Agriotes > Agriotes lineatus. Next base: position 62,140 of record CALNHX010007876.1, on the reverse strand, counting down.
GCAGAGAAAAGTAATTTAGTTAAACATATGACAACTCATACAGGAGAAAAGCCGTACATTTGCTGTGTTTGTGAATACAGAACAGCAGTGAAAAGTCATTTAGTTAAACATATGACAACTCATACAGGAGAAAAGCCATACAGTTGCACTGTTTGTGAATATAGAACAGCACAGAAAGGTCATCTAGTTACACATGTGAAGACTCATACAAGAGAAAAGCCATACAGTTGCACCATTTGTGAATACAGAACAGCACGTAAGACTACTTTAGTCAGACATATGACAACCCATACAGGAGAAAAACCGTACATTTGCTCTGTGTGTGAATACAGAACAGCACATAAAGGTGATTTAATCAGACATATGAAAACCCATAGAGGAGAAAAGCTTTACAGTCGTTTTGAATACAGAACAGTACAGAGAAGTAATTTAGTAATAGATATGGCAACTCACACAGAAGAAAAACCATACAGTTGCTCTGTTTATGAATATAGAACAGTGCAGAAAAGTAATTTAGTTAATCATATGAAGACTCATACAGGAGAAAAGCCTTAGAGTGGCCGTCTTTGTGGATACAGAACAGGACATAAATGTAATTTGTTTGGTAAGCATAAATTACCAAAGGTGTCTTTGTCGACATTTTCATATTCTTTAAAATGGCAAAAGTATATGGATTTTTTTTTTCAATAAATAACTGCATACATATCTAAGTGCATTTTTTTTTGTTAATTGCATTGTATAGTCAGTTGTTTCAACAGATATCAAATGTAATTGCTTAACGTAATTCAGTATAAACTGATTGAGGCCGTAATTGCGATGTAGAGAGAGATAATACAAAATCAATATCTTCGGTACAGTTTTCTTCTTGAGTATAATGAAAATATTTTAAACAAAATAGTTTTTTATAAGCTCTGATAAATTGAATTGAGGTTGGATTCACTAAATTTTAATCTTGCTGTGTTAGTGAGCTGAATAAATTTTCTAGTGCATCTTAGTTGAGACGTCTTGTTAATAAATAGGCAAATCCCTTTGATTTTAAACTTTCCCATAAGTCTAATGTACTTCTTATGGTAATTTGCCAACCAGTTACACATTTGATTGTTTTAGTGACATCTGTATTTTTAAAATTGACAATTTTAATGTTCTTGATAAAGGTGTGAGCATTTTCTAAAAATTTAATTTGATTTTGCAAACCCATAAAAGCTTTAGCATACATTTTACAGTAGGTCGTCGTAGAAGAATTTAAAATATTAGAAAGTTTGTCAAAAAACTATAAATCTAGCTGTTCCTGCTGCTTCTAGAGGCAAGGTTTTCAAACTTACATATTGTAATGGTTTTATTATGAGGGTTTAATATCAGGTAATTAAAATGATTAAAAATATTTCATTAAAATTGTTGAAAGTGAATTTATGTATTTCAAAAGAAATCAGACATGAAATATGTATTTGGAAAATAATAGATTAAAATACGCATCCAATTGAACAATGTAGGAAAAGAAACAGAAAGGATCTATAAAATAATGTAGTGTTTAAAATTTTAAAATAAGAATTATATTACTATGAAAAAATGTTATTTTAAGACAACAAATTTTTATTTGAAAACATTAAAACTGATTTGTAAATAGCGGAAAGTGTAAATAAACCCTTTCCTAATAAGATGTTATATCTATTTGGAGTTGTAAGGGCTTACATAAATAAAATTATCAAGAATGAACATAAAAAATTAAATTTTAAAAATAAGATACGGTGTATTACTAAGAAGAATGAATCTGGTAGGAATACAATAATTTAAACAGATATTAGCTATTATTGGAATTGGATATTGTACGTCGTTTATTACCAATTGATTACATCATGTAATGTGAACAAACTGGCAGTGTATGTTCCGGAAGTGATTCACAATTAGTTTCTTGAAAGAGATACAACATCTTGCGAATTGGATGAGGGGTTTAAGAGTTACTGGTGTAGGGATCCATAGAACATCTTATTGAAGTTATGTCTTGTGAATTGGGTATTGTCAAGTTTGCTGTTGCTGAATTGATTACTGTTTGTTGGATATTGGGAAGAGACATTGCAGTTGCAGCTAGTGGATCTTGTTGAGTATCCAGGTGGAAGTACCAAGAATCTTGTCGTGTTTTGGTTTGAAGGTTTAAACAGTTGGTGTTGGCTGATTGCGCATATTCTGGGTTTGGTGTACAAGTTGAATAACTGTAGTGAGCGGCTGGTATGCTGTTAGAACTGGAAGGAAGTGGATTGTATTCCTTTTACAATTGACAATTAAAGGTAGGTATTGATAAAGAACTGAAAGAAAAGCATTAAAATAGTGAACTTAATTAAGAAGGAATTATTTACCATTTTATGTTGTTTATTGAATGACATATAATAATAAGTGTGTATTTATGATTAATTCAAACATTCATAAAAACATAAATGACATTGACAGATAGAAATTAGATATTTGATTTTGAAGTAAGGTTTTGATAAAAACAAAAGAAATCAAATTTCAGAAATAACGATAGTCATTGTAATGTTATGAGATCTCAACCTGTTATTAAGAGAACTTATGTTCTACCGGAGCTAATGATATTTTGTAATACTGATTAATAATTTAATAAAAAGGGCATATGAATTACATAAATCCATTTCAATAAAAGTAAAGTTAAGTGCAATTGCTAGTAGCATAAAAAAATAATTTGTAGAATCTTAATATGTTTGTATAGCAGCAGCAAAGATTTGACTAAAAATTTGGGTTGCTAGTTTGACCATCATTTTCTGGAAATTATTTGGATTAACATGAGCCTCAGTGTTTGTGCATTAATCTTAAATTAAGCAGCTTATCCCATTGATTAAAGAAACAATATATGTTCAACGTGCCTGATCATTATCGAAGAGAAAGTTATATTTTATAAGATTATTTCTAACAGATTTAGTTAAATGGGGTACATCAGAAATATAAAATATTTTTTTACCATTTAACTAGAAGACTTCCAAAGTAATATTTAATTTGTTTGGCTATTTAATTCACCTGTCATCTGTCAAAAAGTGACCAATAAAAATCCAGAATTTGAAGTTTCTTGACCAATCAAAAAAATATCAACGGATATATCTTCCTAGAAGGTATTCAAGTGATTATTTTTTTCGTAGCGATCTCAACCAATCAGAAGACTGGATTTAGTTAAGTTATCTTGTATAATTTCGATTATACTATAGTAACTTCACTAGGCGATGCAGTACATAACTTTTGTCAACTTGATGTTTTTATGGAGATGACTTCCAGCTAGGTTAATACAAGCAAATCGAGCTGCCAATCAAATATTTATTTGATTCTAATATTAAAATGTACTCAAAAAATAATCAAATCGAATACAATGCGTACTTCGAACAGGTTATATGTCTCAAACTTCCTGCAGAATAACAAATCGTGTCAGTTTGACAGAATAATCCTCCCGTGACTGTCTTTGAAAACACCTAATGTTGCAGTGTTTTCACGCGAACCCGATTGGTTTCAATGATTTCAATTTAGTGAGTAGCCTTTGACTGACATTTCACCAAAACTCAAAGTGAAGTTTGCAAATCAGCGTCGTTCTAAAAACTCATAATAATGGTGTTGGAAGCTCCAGTATTGAATTAATAGTGGAAAACGTTAAAAATGTGTGCTGTCGAACAAGGTAAGTCATCTACTCATATTGTTGAATAATCTTTCCAAATACCACTCAAAGCAAATTTTTTTAAGAGAATTTTTATTGGCAACATGCAAATTATTGCAAATTTCTCTCAACAAAAACTACTCAAATTCCATAGACTTGCGGTCTCGCGGAATTTTTAAGGCAGTATTGGTTTCGAGAAATTTAAAAGCAATAATTTGCATGTGAATGAAAACAATTCTCAAAAAATTTTCACCTTTTGTGGGATTACGATTGAATATTTTAAACAAATGTGATTTTTATTAGAAAAAGTCAATTTTAGTTTTCTGTTATTGGACATACGTGATACCACTGCAAAAACAGTCAACATAACTTTGACTACTCATAGTATTATAATTGACTATTCAATTCACCTGTCATCTGTCAAAAAGTGACCATTGAAAATCCAGGATTTGATGTTTCTTGACTAATCAAAAAAATATCAGCGGATATATTTTCGTAGAAGGTATTCAAGTGAATATTTTAAACAAATGTGATTTTTATTAGAAAAAGTCAATTTTAGTGTTCTATTACTATATAAATTGCGTAGTTTGGTGCTGGATTTACTAAAAACTAATTTGAAAAAGTAGTTTGGTTCATTGTCCCTCGAATGCCATTCTTAATCAAAGTTAAGTCGATTATTTTTGAGGTGCTATCACTACTCATGTTTATTGCGCTTGGGATTAGGACTTGTGTTAGCACACTCGTCCTAATCGTACCAAAGCGCAATGGACATTTGTGATAACAACGCAAAAACAGTCGACATAACTTTGACTACTCATGGTATTATAAGTGATAGTTCAATAAAATGGGAACTTTGATCAGAAACTATAGCACATACCATTTAATCCAATATCATCAAGCTTGGTAATAGATTCTGTTACAATATTAAAGAGTTCTATTTCTGAAAAAGTTGTATAACTAAAAGATAAGCCACAGGTGGTTTCCAGTTTACAAAAATTCATCTTGCCATAATTACCATAACCGATTTGGCTGCTGTAAATTGTTTTGTTCTACCTGTATCATGTATGCTAATCAAGGTATCGTTAGAGATGTTATAAAATAAATGTGATTTCAGTGACATTTTATCTATGCAAATCGTACAATACTTTGCTCTGTCATCTAAACCATCAATTTTAAATTTAATTAACGAAAGTACTTCGTCGTGTAATCTTGGTAAATACTAAAGATTTTGAGTGATTCTCTGTAAACAAAAGGTATTTGCAATGAAACTGTAAGCCTTCGGACTAAAAAAAATAGTTAATGCAAATTGTTTAAATTCGATGGAACACCTACTTCCTTGTTTCCAGTTTTAAAGAATCTGGCCTGGCTTATAATAAAATTTGCCAATTCGAGGTTAGCTAACCTCGAATTTGACAGACACTTGCAGTGCCACCAACAATACACTTCAGCACTGCCAAACGTAAAACGAATCGCCGTTTGCTATGTAGAAGAATGTTGCTAATGCATAAAAGTACCACATTTCTAAACGATTTTGAATGTAGAAATGTAGTACATATAATTTCTAACAGTAACCTTACAAAATCAAGCAAATATGAACCCTCTACTAACGATAAGGTGCTGTATCGTACTGAGTAATTTTAAATTTAATGTATGGCAACATGACTGACAGCCGCATGTGTCGTAGAAATTAGTTACCTACATTAAATGTGACTAGTGTCTCTTCCTATTCCGTAGTTATTCTGTCTATTAGTTACACATAGGAGTTCTAATTCTGTAGTGTTACACACAAGATATTGCTTGGGAAATAATCTTACTATTTGTGAATGCCGTTCAGTACAGAAAAGCATTTTGCATATGTATTATGTAAACTAGTAATCTTTATAATAAACTTTAACTACAGGGAATTAAGATGTATTAGTAATTTATTATACAAGACGATAAAGTTAAATTTTATCCACGAGTGATGATTCAAAAGTGGATAGAAATAACTTTATCGTCGTGTATAATACAATATTTTTTTCTATAGCAAGAACTTTAACAATTTCAAAAGAAAATAAGGACAGTCAATCACATTTCAAAATGTCATAACTAGATTGGGTTGCTACGATAATACGAAGCTGTCATATTTAATTTAGACAAAAGTTAGAAAATTAAATTACTTTTCCCGCTGCTGATCATGTAAGTCAGTGATACAGCCTTAGTAACAAAACGTGTAAGTCGGTGATTATATTTGTTTGCTGCTTTTTCTTGACAACGGAACTTAATATTATTATTAAGTTCCTAGGATAATAAAATTAGCAAAGCAAGATGCAGATTTAGACGTTTTGTTTCTAAATTGCAAGTGTTTATGTGACATGTGACACTCATAGGTAACACGTCTCACGAAAATTAATCCTGGTGACAGGTGACAAACCAAACGATTTTTTCAAAAATCTAGGAAAATTTTGATAAACAGCGGGAAAAATATAATAAGATAACTCGGAATGTATCGCCTATTAACATTTTCGGGTGGCAAAAAGCCGCGACTTCGTCTTGGCTTGTACTTGCCTACCTCAAATGTTAATAGGTCCTTACATTTCTTGTGACTTAAATAGCTATTATCTATCCTTGATGTTAAAATGCTACTTTATCTACCCTTGCTGTTAAAGTAAAACTTGACCTTTTGTTTTAAGTTGATAAAAGCACACTTTAACATGTGCTATAGAAAAAAAAATTTAATTTCGATAAATTTCATAACATGTTAAAATGCTAAAATTGCAAGTGTGTATTTTATGTTAGTGAGAATATATGATATTAACTATGCATTGGTTGTAAATCTGTCTCCTAATTCGTTACTGTTGTTAATAATTGTAAATGTTGTAGTTAATCTAAGCAGCTAATAGTCATAAAGTAGAATTATACATTTAGTTTGCATAATAATTGTTTTCTTACAAATTTTCTATGATATATCTAGGCATGTTATATCTAGTCCATTGATATTTACAACAATTATTGATTTCTATCATCTCTGAAACTTGTTTGTGGCGTTTGAATATTCATGCTGTATGGTATTAACGGAAAAAGGTTTTTTAATGGTGCAAACAGATTTATTCTTGAATACCTTACATATTTTGTATTTATTTTTTTTTCTCTATATGATTAAAAGCATAAGTTTATTCAATTAATGCTTGTATTTGAAAACTATTGCTGCAGGGTGTAGGCAATGCCTCACTATAATGTAATTTTTTTTGAGTAGCTAAATGCTTTAAATATTTTGAATATCTCTGTTAACAACATAGGTAAACGTACAGAGTGTTTTTAATTAGTCTTTGTCAGAGGTAAAGAGTGATTCTTCAATCCAATTTGTGGTGATGCATTCAAATGAACTTACAGGGTCTGACAGCAATACGGGAAGCGAAAGATATTTCTAAAAGTAGGTATGAGAGTTAATATAATTTGTTTATGTAAATCAAACTTACATTTTTAAATACTAGGCCGTATATTTGGGTAGTTTAAAAGTTTTCCAACGTTATGCAAAAAAACTACTGAATTTCAGGAGACTGCTGTAAATAATTTAATGTTATCAAACAATTGTTTTTGTGAACTACTTTTCAAATGTAAAGTAGTGGCCCTGGGTACTATGCTATAGATGTGTTCACTGCTCAAATTGTTTGTTTGTTTGTTTATTTATTTATTTATTTATTTATTTATTAATGGACAAGGTCTAGGCATGCAGAGTACCAGGTACCTTAGACACCGACTGCTTTCCAAACTTTAACTTTGTATATTTTTGTATTTTTGAAAAGCCCTTTTAATGAGCCTTCATTTGACATTGCTTCACACCCCTAAATTCAGACGTTTTCCATACATGTAAATTAAAAAAATGTAAGTCCCCAAGATGCTTTATTAAAAGGGATGACAAGCAAAACACTTACATTTTTTTAATTTATTTCAAATTTCACAGATACAAATTGTCCACTTTACAATAACGATTACAATAATTGACAGCGGAAGTTTTAATAATATACAATATTATTTTGATGATATTTAACAACTAAAATCAATTACAATAAATTCACATACAGAAATTTTTTCTATACTACGAACACGGCAGACGATATAACAAATTTACAAATGCCGAGAATTTCACGTTCACAGTTCGCGAATTTTGTCAACAGATAATATCTGCTATCATTTCTATCTTCTATTAAGGTCGAACGTTGCGAAAATTCTCTCAAAACAATATTTGAAACTAGGCGTTCTCCATGGTTATCAAGGTTGCACAGATTTATTTCAAATTTTGACAAATTTTGCTATTTTCCTCCCCAAAAGCAAAAAAGGCCTAGTGTTTCCAACAAAGACAGGAATTTAAAGAGAGTAATGGTTTGTACTACCGCCCATGACCATCCAGATTATTCCTTCAAACAAATTGCTGAAGCGGTAGATTTAGGTGCTTCCACTGTTAGAATTATTTTACGAAAAAATCGTTATTGAACCTACAAACAACAAAACACACAAAATTCTTCTCGATGATCATTTCACATGTATGGAATTTTGTGAAACTGTGACAGAAATGGCAAAAACCTCCTCCGGAAAGTCGAGAGTCGCCATAGCCCACAGAATGCGCGTTACTGGTCGTGAGAAAACTTGCATAGGTATTTTGGGCTAAACTGCAGAATTCGGCGCCAATTCCCCTCTTTGTAATTGCTTCTCTTATAATTTTGGTTATGGTTACTAGAGAAAAATTGTTAATAATAATTAATATTAACAATAGCAGGTGAATTTGTAAGAACAATTTTCCGAAACTAGTGTTTTCCGCATTTTTCGGCATTTTTATTTCCGATTGTAGTATTTTTCCCGCATAACTTAAGCCAAATTCATAGTTTAGTGGTGTAGCTCAAAACTTTAGTCCGCCCGATACTTATTTCCGCTCGTTTTAAATACTAGTGTTTTGCAGTTTGGTTTAGGATCTTCGATTCTCGCATGTCGTTTGGGTGACGCCAGCTGCCCTTATCTCGTTTTTAATGAGTTCCTGGTTCCAGTGAGGCGATTGCATAGCCCTCAAGAAATTCCCCTTTATAAGCGAAATTATGTTTCATCATTTCGGCCCGTGGCAACCTCATGCCTTGAGTGAAACAAGGAACGAGCCTAAGGACGCGTGCGCCTTTTCATTCAGTTTTTTAGACCGAAGCAGCATTCAGCAACGGGCCCTGAGATAGTTCGCAAGGGTGGTCGTTGAATTCAAAGTCTCCGCGTAATAAGTGAAATGTCGAAATTAGGAAAGCTACATCGTGCAAACGTCGAGCAAAGTGTAATCGTGTTGTGCTGGTGAAGGTTTTGCCGAGTTTTCCGTACCGTGGAGCTAAACATCTCCTTTAACGCTATTGAAAAGCGAATCTTAAGGGAAAACTTCGACATTGTGCTAAGCTTGCCATTGTAATGAAGCCACGAATTTTGCTACCGTAATCTGCTTGTTTGTACGGGCTTCATTTAATCAACCCGCCGGGGATGCAATGCCGCTCACACCCGCCGAATACCGTCCGTCCATGTGGTTTTCAATAGTTCCTTTCCGTTTTTCGTGGCAATAATTGAGGTGCGATCCGCAGTTTAAGTTAGACATCAATATGGAGCATCTAAATTCCTACAACAGGTATTTTCTAGCTAATAGTACTTGTACCGCATAAATTTACAGTGAAGTGATTTTGAAGTGTTGTCTTGGCCGTCGCGTCATTGTTTGGTTAAAGTTCAAGACGTTGAACAGAAGCTACCGCATTGAAGTTAATTGTTAGCCTTTACCGTCAAGTTTTATTGTCCATATACAGGGCGTTTAAAAAATACGTTTGGATATTTTACCCACGCATACATCTCATCAATACAAGCAAAAAAGTCTTAATAAACATGGGTCTGGAAACCCTTCGTTCCCGAGATACCGTGTTAAAGTTAAAAAAATCCGGTCGCTTCTGGAATAAATAATTTAAATCTAAGTACGCCAAAACAAGATCTTTAATAGCATCAATAGCCCTTAAAAGTTTCACTAAAATCGGCTGATGAGTTTTTGAGATATTGAAGCATTTTTGTTTTTGTCTTAATAGGTTCAGAGGCGTCTAAAAATATGGGCTTTATTTTTTCTTGAAAACGAAGCGAGGTACGAAAAAAATTCAAGAGACAAAAAAGTTGAATTTTTACCCTATTAAAAAAATATGAAAATTACAAAAAATCTATTGTGCGTTTTTTTGTGAAAAAACTTAATCGACCTGTCTCTGGAAGTACTGGATCTACTGTAATATGTCTAAAAGATACCTCATAAAGTTATAAACAAACTTTAAAAATTTCATTAAAATCGCCCAATGCGTTTTTTAGATAACAATAAAAAACGATTTTTTTTAAAAACTTTAACACCCTGTATCTCGGAAATGAAGAGTTTCCGGACCCATGTTTATTATGACTTATTTGTTTGGATTGATGAGATCTATACGTGGGTAAAATATCCGAAGGTATTTTATAAACACCCTGTATAGCCTTGTGCTGTGAGATTAAGTAAATATTGCTGTTGTGTTAGTATTTGAGTTATAGTTGCTAATTTTGATCATGTAACGTAGTTCCGTTGTGAAAAATTTAGGGCCGGTTGTAGAAAGCAATGTTAAGTATGGTGTTAGCTAACGCGACGTCAAAGTGAACAAAAACGAATCAAATCTCAAATGTTTATGGTAACTAATACATTAGTAAACAAAATTTGATGCGATTTTGTTCACTTTGACGCGACGTTAGCTAACACCAGACTTAACATTGCTTTCTGCAACCGGTCCTTAAAGTCATTACTGTTTGGAATGTAGCTATGTTGTTTGTTGTTAGTTTACGGCCGTGTTTAGTTTAAACGTCGCACATTTAACCCGATTAACCTCTTTCGAATATATTTTTAACTGTAACGAGTAAACATTTTCATGTCCATTGTATTTTACATATTTTACCACCTCAATAGAGTTTATTGTTAATTACTTATGTTTTTCATTTATGTTTGCATGCATATTTGTGTTTTGTTTCGATGTACAGGAATTCAGATGATTGTAAGTGAATATAAGTAAAGGTAGCTTCAACTAAGCTGTTGCACTCGCCGCCTCCAGCTGTGCGAAGCTAGAAGTAAAAAGGGAAATCACTTACTTCCACTTTCAGAGTGCGGTCACCTGTGTTGCTATTGATTTGTCTTGAATTAGTCCGAAAGTGATGGTGCTTCAATTTTAAGATCTTTATCTCGTTTAATATATCGCAGCCCTAATTCTAAGGTCGTACAGAACCAGCCCTTCTCCCTGAGCGTTTTAAAGCGGGAACCTTTTATTACCGTGCATCGTAATGGGGTTGGGGCTACGTATCCGGTTAAAGTTCCCGATTGTGTTGTTAAGAGTATTTAAATTGTTTTTTTTGTCGTAAAGTCGCTTTTTGCCGGTAACAAATTCAGACTGTGCAGTTTTCCGTATTTTGAATTTCGGATCTAGTACCCCTAAAAATGTTTGCGTAAGAGTGCTAGGTGAGAACATGATCAGTCTATTTTTCATTGATGTAACCCTAACCGGCCTTAAATACCTGAAAGTACTACAGCAGCAAATCATTCCAGAAATTTGACGTATAGCAGGTGAGAAATTTAATGAACTTTCTTTCCAGCAAGATGGCTGCCCCGCTCACAACACTGTTGTAGTTCAAGAATATCTGAACAATAGATTTTCAATAAAGACTGTTAACTGAAAGATAAACCATTTTGTAGTTAGCTAGATCCTCAGATCTCTCTTCCAATGATTTCATCTTATGGGTTTACATAAAATTACAAATTGGTGTTTTTTTTTATAACAGACCTAATCAAATGGTAAAACTGCGTTTAGAAATTGAAGAGGCGCTTCTGAGTATTAGCCATAATGTGTGGAGCAGTTTCTATGATCGCTTAGGTTATTGTTTAGCACAAGAAGGCGGGCTCTTTGAACACAAGCTAATTTAAACTTCTTGAATTTTGTCCTTTTAAATAAAAATAGTTTTACTTTTTTTGAATTGTGTTTACTCTTCTCGTCTAAAAGACGAAGGAAGTATTCTAATCACGAAAAAATCACCTTCTGAGATTTCTCCAGATCTTCACGCTTCAGGGTCCCTAGATATTGAAAATAGGTTTTCTCAATTATGTCTGTCTCGTATAACTCGAAAACTTTTTATTGGAGAAGAACGATATTTTGCATGCGGATTATGTCTTCCTGGCATAAAACCGAACAAATTTCGGTAAAATATATACAGGGTAAGCACCTTAAAAAATAAAATTTTGCCTATTTTGGTTTAAACTCGAAACTGTTACTTTTAACATTTTAGAATACAAATATAATAGTCTTCAGTTAAATTAAAGTAATCTTTTGCATATAGTTCAGGTTTTTATCCTTGACGAAAAAGGGCATATTTTGGACTCAACATATATACGGTTAGGACCTGAAAAAATAACGTTTTGTTTATTTTTGCTTCATCTAAGAAATAGATAAAAGTAGTAATTTACATATACCTTAGGATTTGCCCTTGACAAAAAATGTAACCCAACAGATACAGGGTAATTGTTGTACTAGTCAAAAATGAGCAACAAATAAGTGCGTTATGTTTAATGCAGCCGCATTACACAGATGTGAGAAGTCCTGCATGGCAGGATAGGATGAACGGGCGGACTGCTGGCAAGCGTTGAAATCGTATTCGTAGGCTCGTTTGTGGGTGCTGCAGTTCGAATCCCACCACTGGTAATGTTTTTTTTATTTGAAAATAGATGTAATTCGCATTAGCAAGTGGTTCGTTTTATTGTTTCAGTAATATTACGAACGTGAAGATATTTTTACTCGTAGTTTTTGTATTTTTAAAATTGTTTAGTTTCACAGCTTTCACTTGCAAGGGAAGTTCTGGGTAAAGCCTTTTACAGATTTTGTACTAATGTTCACTTGAGCGTTACTTTCCTTGACATGTACTTCTAGTTTTAGATTAAGTGTCCGCGATGCTTCTTGAATTTATGGAAGCCTTCGATTTGCGTAGATTCGTAGATTATTTCTTGCACTCGTTCAGGACGCACTTCGGAAATAAATGATATAATTTTAGAACCAGGTTGTTTTACTGAATGAGATGAAAGTTTTATTTGATATAAGATGTGACTGGAGTAGTCAGACCTAACTACTCCTTTGAAGACAATTGTAGCCTTTGTCTGGTCACAAATGAATACACTTCAGAGTTTAAAAGTATATTGAATTATTAAATAAGTACAAGTCCTTATATATAATTGCATGTGTGTCATGTTATGCTGTTTTGATCTATTAACCTACTATTGGCATAAGCACAGAACACGACGTTTGCATAAAAATACTGGTAAACGAGGTGTGTGAAATCTGACCTAGTGATAGTATTATTATGCTGCTGTCTGCAAAACGATTCCTTATAGTATTACAGCGTGACCCAGTAAACCGACACTGAAGCTGAGTCTTGCATACAAACAGTTTAATTGGCACATGTTGCGAACTAGTTTTATATTCTAATTTTGTATCTGCATAATTTCACTTAATGGTTTTTGTCTCATGAGCAAACACTAGTTTGAACAGTTTGGCCAGGGCGAACTTGGCGACGACCGGGAATGGTATCCGGGGTCGCGTACAATGGCTCCAGGCTGAAGTCGTCCTTGGTGGTGTTCGATTTCTGCTTGCATTGCTTGGCCTGGCATGTGCTTCTCCATAGTAAATAGCCTATCCCGCAGAATAAGCAAATGACAAAAAGTGTAGGTAAACTGCCGACAGACCCTGTTGTAATTGAGAGGTGTTTCCAGTTTGTGTTGGATAGGTAATGAATGGCTTGTTGTTGCTGAGATAGTAATGTGGTCCGATGTTTCTAGGATTGGTTCCTCTGCTAAACTCTGATATTTGTCCGCCAAATGTCTGCCTTGATCGTGATGTTGATTGGGATGACCTTATTAAATGTCACGATGAGAGATCGTACTGAACGATCTCGCGTAGAGGGTGTGCTGCTTTGTTTGGATCTAACACTCTGGTGCGATTTGGATTACTCCCGTATTCTTGAGAACCACTTCTTCTCGTCTATCGTTACAGATGATCGCTGCACTGATGGCTTCGTTGGCTATAAACATCCACGTATTGGCCTTGTACAGTTCTTTCCATGCAATGGTTGTGATGTTGTAGCGGTGCGTATTACACCCATGTGTGGGCTTGTCGGGGGTATAAAATGTCACTGGATCGCTTCAGTGCCCAATCTGTTTTTAATTTCGGTATTCAAAATCTTGCTTGCTCCCACAAAATTGGTACCATTATCGCTGTAGATGTGGGCGCACTTTCCTCTTCTTGCAGTGAATCTTCGGAAAGCTGCTATGAAGGCATTAGTAGTTATGTCGCTTACTGCTTCGATGTGGATAGCCTTCGTGGCCAAACAAATGAATACGGCAGTGTATCCTTTGTATGACTTGCTGCCTCTCCCTTTGGATACTCGTAGCTACATCGGTCCTGCGTAATCCAACCTCGTATGAGTGAATGGGATGGATGGTGTCACTCGTGCAGGGGGTAGTTGTCCCATTAGTTGCTGCATTGGTGCTGGTTTATGTCTATGCATCTATTAATGATTTTGGAAATTGTTTGTTTGGCCCTTATCCAGTCTTTTCTTTTCACGAAAGCTAGTGTTGCTTGGTTACCTCCATGTAGGGTACGATGATGATCAATTCTGACAGATGATTGGTAATGGAAATTATGATCTGGTGTTTTTCATCATAGGGTTTGTAGCAGTGAATGCTGTATTCTTCCCCCCACTCGAAGTACTCCGTTGGCATCTAGAAACGGGTGTACGTTGAGTAACATACTTTTGTTGTCCACCATCTTGCCTTGCTGGATCAGATGATGTTCCCTTGGGAAATCGTGCTTTTGTGCTGCTTTGATGATGAACTTCAGGCTGTCTTGTAATTCCGTGGTTGATAACTGTTGGGCTGCTGTGTTTTCCATCCTGCATCCCTTAATGAACCTCTCGCAGTAGACGATCACTCTAATCATGTTGCTGACTGATGAGAATTTTGCTAGTACATCAGAAGCTTCACTGACTGCTGTATGTACGGATAATTGTTGTGGCGTCATTCTTTCTTCTTCTGTCGTGCCTATCATTGTTGTCTTAGCCTTTATTCGCTCCTGGGCAAGTAGGTTAGAATGGACAGTTGTAGAACCTCCCCCCACCACTTGGCCTTGAGTTCAAGGTCAAGGCTATTTTGCAAGGCTGAACTTTAAGGTCAAGGCTAAACTTGAAGGTCGAGGCCACTTGGAAGGCTAAGGCAACGTTCAAGGTCGGGGCTATTTTGCAAGTTCGTTTGCTGAAGGTCATGACCAGTTGTTCTAAGCTATTGTTCAAGGTTAGTTATTTCAAGGTTTTGCCCTATATAAGTCGCACCGTTTTGTACTGCAGCTATCAGTTATCATCATGCTTGCTATTTTTGAAGATGCGCTTTTTGAAGATGCCCCAGCATTCTACGAGGAGTTTGGGTACTTTCTAGGTTCGCAGCCACCGCCTCCAGCACCTCGCCACCTCCAGGCTGTCATCACAGTCAACTATACGATGATGATCGGCAACGAGCGGTTACCTGAGACCACGGTCCTGAGGACGCTGCCAGAACCATTCCAAGGTCTTCAGGAGACAGAAGAGTGGTGGAGCCGGCACGTGAAGCTACCCACAATAAAATTCTTATCGAGATTGTTAGATGGCGACGTGGTCGCCATTAATTATTTTTGGATCGAATAAATATTTATATAAATATATGTGTGTGTTCTTTTTTTGAGTGTGTATGTAGTTATGTTAAGTTAATGTAAAAGAATCTTCAGCGCCATAACTTTAAAGAATTAAAAGAACGCATAAAGAAGAGTAATATTTATTTGTCTTACATATACATTAGACTAATTTATTATAGTACCAACAGATAACGAAATATGTAACACACATACACAAAATGCAGAATAAAATAACGCTTAAAACGACCGTGGAAACACAACAGGAGCTGTCGGGGGGTTGATGCAGCATCTTCAAAACATCAGGCTTGGTCTTCACTAAAATAGTTTGCCAATTAGTGTCTACCGTATAGGTAAAACAATTGTATTTGATCTTGAACGTGAAAATACTATCTTTCGTAAAGTTTTTCACTGGCAATTTAAAAACGGGAAGAGTTGCCAACGAACTGGTATCCATTTTACGCCACGTAACGTTGTGCACACCATCGTTGTAAGCAAGAGACGCCGAACTGCAATGTGGTGGTTGAAGCACGTAGACGACACCATCATAAACGGCCGCGAGAGCGACTAAAAATTTTAGGGCACCATGTAGAGCGTATGAATGCAAGTAATGCACTGGCGATCTTTTGCGACAACAACAGCAACCTTGTTTGGTAAGCGCCCCTCCACCAACAACGTCGATACCACCGCCATCTCCGAAAGTAGTTAACTCTTCGAAAAGTGTCATGGTGTTTAGTAATAGGTCTTGCGCAGTTCGTAAGGCGCGAATGTAATTTGCATATTTGCAATTCTTAGACCAGCGGAGATGTTCAGAGAGGGGTTCGTCATGAGGCTTCCAGTTATGAATTCTAATTCCGCAGTAAAAACATTGCACATCATCTTCACCGTTTTTTATATGAAAGAAACCAACTCTGGCCAACGATTCTGGACTTTGAACTCCAGTCCAAGTATTGAAGGAGTCTAATCGTTCCAAAAAGCTTTGGAAATGCATTTCACGATCGTCGACGCACATGACTGTAGAAAGTGGAGCAACTGACTAACAGCGAGTTAGGTATTAGGGTCCTATATATACCACAAGCACAAAAAAAAGCAGACACGTTTATAGATTTATTTAATCAGTCCAACAATAACTAATGTACATTACATCCCCATCTGGTAGTTGCGCTAGAAAGCGCTGAATGGGGACCTCTATATGCTGCCTCCACCACAAGAATGGGTCGCCCTCGTATGTGGTAGGCACCGTTCTCAGGACGGTCGTCTGCCATAGGCGCTCACTGGCAAGGCTCATGGAATAATCGAGCGTCACGACAGCCTGGAGTCGATGAGGTGATGGAGGCGGTGGCTGCGAACTAAGAAAGTCTACAAACTCCTCGTAGAATGCTGGGGCATCTTCAAAAAGCGCATCTCCAAAAATAGCAGGCATGATGATAACTGGTAGCTAGTAGAAAGCACTACTATAATATTACGAAAGACAAGGTCATACAAATCTCCCACCGTTAAAGCAAATAGCCTTGAAAGATGTATATATAAACGCTGGAAAATAACCTTGAAAGATGTATATATAAACGCGGTGTGATGTCGATGGGTAGTATCAAGTTTGGTGGGTAAGAATGGATAAGTTACAACAGTCGGTTGAAAGTCTTAAACAGCAAGTGTTGATGAAGACAGAAGAAATGTGTGTTAAGGTAAAGCAGCCAATATTATTGAACTCAACGATGTATCAGTTAAATAAGTCAAAAAGTAAATTCGCGTCTGTGGGATTGTGTTGTACCAGAGCATCGTTTGTACCAGCAGTTGTAATTAACGGCAACAAAGGCGATTTTGTGCTGTTGGAGCAAGCTGAGTTTAGAGTGCTTGTAGAAAATCAGGGAGTCATATGTAACTACTTTTACAGTAGAGACTGTCAATTACAACCACGTAACCTGAGTACTGTGAAAAGAATATGTTTTAAAACAATAGGACTGAGGAAAGTTATTGTGCTTCAAGAAATAGGTATATCTGAAGTGTACCTAGGACTCGAATCAGTGTTCGAATGTTGGGAGTTGTTAAAATTGTTAGAATACAAACTGGAGTGTCCAGAGTTTGAACAGTTTTATCTAAGTATAACTCGAAGTATTTGTACTTTACCTGGGGATGTAAAAACCAACATCGAGAGCGTTTTGGATACTCTACGTATAAAATCAGAAAATGTAGCATGCATGTATGAGATGTTGCATTTTTTCATGGAATTAATTAAGTGTGATATGGTAATGAATAAATGTGTACAGTTGTGAGATATTACTTAGTAAGAAATAAAAGTAGTAATTAGAGAAAGTTGTATTATTTCAATATACATACCACGCTAAGAGGTTGCAATAATTGGAGCTGTGAGTTGAAATTCAACGGCCAGCTTGGATAGGGGATAAAGTTGTTGAAATTTGAGTTTATCACCTTTTTGTAAAACCATCCCAATTACTTCGTTAGGGGTGTGTATAATATTATTGATTATGATTGGTGTGTTGCGAGGATTAACAATAACATTATCTATCTTAGCCTTAGTGAAGGGTATAATATATTCGGATGTACCAGTGTTATTCAGACCAAACAATCCACCAGGTAGTGCAGTTTCAGCGAAGAGAAGTAGGTTTTTGTCATAATATAGGTTATCAAGCCCACCCAGGTCTTCGAAGAGGAACACTTGAGAGTGACGAGTAGAATCGCTATGCATGTGCTGTCCAAACTTATTGATAGGCATTCTGCAGCCTTGAAGCACTCAACTCAATATGAATGTACTAAGCATGTACACCCTATAGTAAACCACCTCGACAGTAAATAACAAAGACAAATAATACTAAGAAATTTATTTACAACTAAAATTTATAATTACAACTATAACGAATAATACTAAGAAATTTATTTACACCTAAAATTACAACTAAAACTACTCCTCCGGCTTTGTCCTCCACGGAAGGTGTGGCCACATTACGTTGATGAAGTCGGGGAGTGGTTCAGGGAGGTCTACATACAAACTTCCATGTTCGGTGGAGCGGTCGTCCATCGCCATTTGCTCTAGGAAGGGCTCAATGATTCGTAAGGCGACGAAAAGTTGCCTTTTGTCGCGGTCCTCAATAAGGGCCCCATCGTTAATTGAAATCAAGGCCACCACTTGGTTTTCCCTTCCGAGGAAGTGCAGGAGGGCTTCCTCCAACTCATATGACAGGATGAAAGGATTGTAATTATAAGTTGGGGCCAAGGGCATATGCTCCCCAGCACGGAAATCGTCCCAGGATCCTTGCACAAGTCCCAAGGTTGATAACAAGGGCCACTCATGAAAAAAGCACTTGAAGAACATGATGACCGCACTGGATGGTTGTCGGAGACAGAATGAATGGAGGAATTTTAGGAAGAAAGGGATAAAAGTGGGTAACCTTGGGCTTGGCCTTCGGCTATACAATTCGGGCGTTTTAAAGCAGGGGTACAACTCCTGGCTTTGAGAAGGCTCAAAATACAAAATTTATGTAATAGAAACAAGTTTTCGTAAAGCTTGATGAATTTTAAGAGTTTTTTGATTCTTGTGTTTTTTCCCTAAAACCTACAGTTTCCTTGTAAAAAAATAAAGTAGATTTACACTTGCTTTCAAAACTTTCGCGTACACATTCAAAATCAAGTAACAACGATTTTGCAACATTTTAGCTGTGTGAACGGGTAATTTTGAGATTAGGTTAAAAATGACATTGACAGCATGTGCTCTGTCAGTCGAGGAATTTTGACTTTTCAAAAATTTAAATGTCAGAGTTGATTAATTACAACCCTGATTTAATACAGCGAAAAATAGGTGTACGCGAAAGTTTTGAAAGCAAGTGTACATCGTTTTTAAATTTAATAATATAAATATTTGAATATATGTCGGATAATGTACAGTGACTATATAAAAGACAGTGTGGCCATACGATTGTTGGCGGCCATTTTTAGGCAAATTTGAGCGTAGAGATATACAGTGCCTTTAGAAATAATCGAACGTTTTTGAGTGGTCATTATTTTGGCGCTAGTTACTTTAACTAGTGGATGTTAGCTACACGTACAGTGTTATGTTTGGACATTGACATTTTCCATTGGCGTTCGTTCGTTGTGCTTTAAAGTGTTGCATAAAGTTTATAACCGGTTTCAGTTATGGTAGTTTACAATACAGCTAAATGCCGCCTTCCTGTTCCCTGTCTCCAAACCTCCCTGTCCCGTGCTTGGTCTTTTTCCAGGTTCCTCTCCTCCATGGCTCTCCGAATACCCTCATTCCACGGTTTGTGCGGTCTACCTCATTTTTTCTTACCCGGCGGCGACCATTTAAAGATCTTCATCGGGCACGTCGTCTCCTCCATTCTCATCAGATGACCAAACCAGTTTAACGTTTTCCGTTCAGTTCTGTCCACAACTCGTTCTGGTGCCTCCATTCTGCGTCTTATTTCCTCGTTCGTCACTCTATCTCGTCTCGATAACTTTCCGCTTTTTCGTCCATTTGAACTGTGTCTTCGTCTTCTAATCACACCTTGATAATAATGCACAAAACTAAAAGCCGTGTTTACACGATAAAAAGTACACAACCAAGTCGCGATCAACCGATACTATTTTCAGAACAAATAAAAAAAAATTTTTTTGAAAAATGTCGCACACGAAAAAATTTTTTTTTTTTGGTTTTTGTGGTTTTTTGGATTTTTTTTTTGAAAAAATGTAAAATCTTAAAATGCTCATATCTCCTTTATTTATTGAGATATTTAAACGCGGTTTTTTGCATTGTACTTCTAGTGTCATCTACTTTGCGATTATAAACTCAAACTACAACCTTCCCCCCACCACTTGGGGTAAAATATTAAAAATTGCATATCTACGTTGTTTATTTAGATATTTGATCGGAGTTTTTTTTTAGTGTGTTCCTATTGCCTTGTACTTTGCGATTTTAAACTGAAACTACCACCTACCCCAACCACTTGGGGTTAAATATTAGAAATAGCATATCTCCGTTGTTTATTAAGATATCGGAGTGTTTTTTAAAATTATGCATATATTAGCTTTTGCTTTCCGATTTGTCCAACCTTTTCACCTTGTAAATTTTAAAACGCTCATATCTCCGTTGTTTAGTGGGCAATCAGTGTGGTGTTTCTTGAATTATTTTTATCTGAGCATCCACTTTCCGATAGTTTGTGACATTTGTTTCTAGACGCCGCTATTTCACTGTAGACTTTATGTTTATGTAGGACGCTGACGGTAAGGAACGTTGCGACCGTAAAATTCAAGTTCGCAATACCGACATCCACTGCATTCCCAGACCAAGGCCAAGGTGACGCTGACGGTAAGGAACGTCGCGACCGTAAAATTCAAGTTCGCAATAGCGACATCCACTGCATTCCCAGACCAAGGCCAAGGTCAGCGTTCCTTGTTGTTATTGTAAGCACCCGAATTTCAAAGTCTCAAGGCCAAGATCAGTGCTCCTTCTGGTTATTGGAAACGCTCGAATTATAATGTCTCAAGGGCAAGGTCGGTGGACCTTCTTGTTATTTGGAAACGCTCGGAATGTAAGTCTCAAGGCAAGGACAAGCCCCCACCATATTGTTAGTATAAATACATGTGGTGGCGGTAAGGAGCGTCACTCTTAAGTTTGTTCTCGTTCGTGATGCATCGTTCAGGTGTTGTGATTTGCACGGTTTGTGGTGGTGTTACGCGGGCGCCAGGGTATAGTAAGTTGAGTTTGCGGAAACCGCAGGATGTGGTACTCTGCATCTGTCCGAGAGCTAGCGGATCTTACCCCAAATCCGCACTGGCTCAACCTTCTACATCGAAAGCGTCCGACGACAAGGTAACAATACATCAAAATGTCCAGCTGGAGCCACCGGCTGTAGTGGTGTCCTCAAAATCTGAGGCAGATTTGAGAACATCAAAAAAACCGGTGAGTAGCAGGAAAAGCATGTCGAAAAAGCAGAATAAGGGCAAAGTTTTAACCCAACTTGATGCAGTTCCGGGGTGTAGTCCCATCACATCGTCCGCTGAAAAACCGGCGAGTGGTAAAATTTTAAAAGAATGTTTGGTTAGAGGGCACAAACGCAAAATTGAGCCAAATTTGGATGTAGATTTATTGATTGAGGAGACTATAAGGGATTGTGCGATTGAGACTGAACATGGGGCCGTTCGCATCGAGGGTGTGCAAGACACATCAACGTTTAACACGCAAAAATTTATGGATATGCCAAGTCTTGATTTTAACGACGGGATACGCGAGAATTTACCACCACCGCAGAAAAAGGTGAGGTCTCAGTCCTCCAATCCCACACGCCCGGAACAAACTTTTGTTGCTATTGATTTCGGAGATACATTTGTAACAACCTGATTTTCTTATGGAGTTATTTAATTTTGAGCCGTGAATAAGTACCACTGTTAATGAACTTTTTAGTCCCGGGCAGTCAGATGCCAGGGTTCAATTTACTCTCTCAAGTATATAGAAAAGTACACATAACATCAAAGGGATTTATTTTATATACCTATTTACATTGTAACTTAATAAAATTATTTCCCGTATTCTGTACAAAAATAATATGATTTCTTCTATCTTGTACGCCTGGCGGGCGGACAACCCTTTCTGCTTCACGAGTTGTACGGGTTGCGGATCGCTAAAATCACACACGTACCGCTGTAGTGGCTTGCGTAAACGCCCTCTAACGGCCAAGACTGTAAACAGAAAAATTCGAGGTTAACTTTGTTTATATTGGGCGAACATTGTAAATTCGGGTACAATCTTGTTTATTTCAGGGGTTGTACTTACAAATAAACGTGGGGCGAACGCCTGGCTTGCCCCAACCTAATCCGTAGTGCCGAATAGCTTCTATTGGCAAGTGAAATGACAGTGTATCAAATTCGTTTAGAAACGGTGATAACCTTCAAAGTTACTAATTAAACCACGGAGATTTTAATTGTTAAGTTAAAGCACTACGGATCTGCTCAGGACATTTATAAACCAGGACCCCTCCAGGTGAGTAAGGCTCTGGATTCTTATTCCAAAACTATTTTTGCGGCGAGCTTTGCCGGTGCCGTGACCTTGACTTCGGGATAACTTTATGTGGTCAATTTCGGGATTTGAAACTTTTACTTGGGTGTAAAAGCACTCGCAGGGGGTGCATGAAACCAATTATCAACTTTCTGAGTGGCGAGTGAAACTCTCTGAGGTTTTACGAGTAAGTTTCGTGTTTTGACTCAATACAGGTTTTGGAATTATTGCTAGAATAAAGAGTGAGGCCCTTTTAAGTTTTGCGAATGAGTTGGGTGTTGGTTCTTGCGACTAGCGTGGAGGGCTTTGCCTGAAGGGCTTTAAAATAGGGGAAAGACAGGTCTGTATCCTAGGAGCCGTTTCTACGGGCTGAGATTTGTTTATAACAGATCGCTCTGGTCGTTATCCACGAAGCCCTAAGCGATTGTTATTATAGCAAATGCCGCGAAGGTTTTACAGAAATCGAGATTTGTTTATAACAGATCGCTCTGGTCGTTATCCACGAAGCCCTAAGCGATTGTTATTATAGCAAATGCCGCGAAGGTTTTACAGAAATCGAGATTTGTTATAACAGATCGCTCTGGTCGTTATCCACGAAGCCCTAAGCGATTGTTATTCTAGCCTGGTACAGGAAAATTCTCTACAGGAATTTCTAATCGCAGGAACGAAGTGTTTCGGATCGGTTTCAGGAACTAGGCCCCAAGGGGACCTAGAGCTAGACGCTGTTCAGGGACGGTGGACGTAAGCTCTCTAACCGCGTGCCTTATCTATTTATACTATACCATACTCTTTATCAGTGCTGGAAAATTGGAAGGGATGCGCCGGACGACGTCCTGTCGATGCGGGCGCAGAACGGTGCTTTTGTCGTGTTATCAATTTTCTCGCGCTTTGGCGATGTTTTCTAGGTGAATGTGACGGAATTTTAGCGGGACGAAATTTGAACGCATTCCAATGCGTAGAAATAATAATTTCGGCCGGAGCTAACGTCACACATGCCCCTTCCTACGGAGGAAACAGCCGGTGGAGGGAAGTCTTCTTCATGGAGCTACCTCGTACGGCTCGAAAAACACCTGGGGATCTCGGAATTATCGACACACAAGTCAGACAACATACATTCTCAAGTTATGGGAGTAACTCGCGCTTCTTCTGGCAGCGTCTACAGGGAGATTATGTTCTTATTGAACTTTCGACTGGGTGAATACAGAGGTTGTGGTTCCAACTTGAACTCTTTCAGGATTTCTCGGCGGGGAAAAACAAGCTCAGAAAACCAGGGCAAGAAACTGCTTCTGTGCAAGACAAACTTTATGCAGTTTTCGGTCAACAGGCGGTTGTCGTGACATTAATTTCCACCTGGATCTTTACAGGATTCAGTTTCACTTGAAACATTCGGTAAAATTTTCAGGTTGTACTCCAGGGCGGGTTGCATACAATTCTACGGGTTCATGCTCTACGAATGGGCGTCTTCTTATATGCACCAAGGCGAAAACGTGATCATTCTCAGGAGACATTCAACATCATGCATGCGATTAATAATACTGGCGGGTACAACGGTCATGGACAAGACTGGTAATCTCTCAGAATTTTCTGGATAAGCCGAATGAAATTTCCTGGACTGCATTCAACCACGTGAAAGCAGTTTCAGGCTAGATGAGACTAAAGATTTCGCGGTATCGAATCGTTTGTCTTCTCATACGTTCATTCTCCAGGCTCATAAAATTCTACGGGGTGCATTCTAAAACAAATGCTACTGACGGATGCTGAGCTCGCGGTATCGACTCGCATTCATACAGGTTTTGTTCAATCGTGGGAAATTATTAAGGTTACAGGATTAACCGACTTTCTCACAATATTTGAACTTTAACTGGGAGAAATTAGTAGAGGTTGCGGGGACCAACTTACAATTTCAATTACATTTGTGTATGTTTGCAGGTTACCTCGGTTCTGCGAAGATGGCTTCGACTTTGAAGATCTCGCACTGGACGTGATTTACCTGGAGGGTTCGCCTTCCAAAGACTTCTAGCGAGGGAGATTGTGCTGCAGGATAGCACGATGCTCCACGTCTCTTGTAGCTGGCTGTACTTCTCAGGGTGAAGCTGTATACCAGGAGACGTCTCGGGAGGAAGTTTTTATGGAGGGAACTTACGAAATCGGGGATGATATGGACTCCAAAACGTAGTACTGTGCTCAAAGCTGATTTCCGGACTTCAGCTGGGCTTTTGTACTTTCTGGAATCTTTGTGATCACCTGGAGGCAACCTAGTTGCGTGGATGCCCTGGCCTTCGACGATCGGAATTTTCCAACGGCCTGGACTTCAAACAGGAGCCCTCTATGGGCTGGATTTCCTCTTTTCCATACTTGGAATCAACACCCTTCTGGTGGTTTCTAGATTTCTGGTGTTGGGCGAGCTGGTGGCCTCGATGGGGCCGTTCTCCAACATTTCTGCAGGTACTTACAGGCGGTTCTAGCGGCGGTAACATCTGGTTCTGGTATATGTCAGTGAACACGGTTTGTACAATATTTAAAATAATTAATTATACTTTAAATGATAACTAATTATTTTTCAGGTAAATAAATTGCTCGAGCGCCATCATTCGGATTTGCTGGCCTGGCTGGTTGCTGGGGGCTCTAAATTATACTTGACTATATACTTGAGATTACGTCCCTGCTCGGGCGCCATGTAACAACCTGATTTTCTTATGGAGTTATTTAATTTTGAGCCGTGAATAAGTACCACTGTTAATGAACTTTTTAGTCCCGGGCAGTCAGATGCCAGGGTTCAATTTACTCTCTCAAGTATATAGAAAAGTACACATAACATCAAAGGGATTTATTTTATATACCTATTTACATTGTAACTTAATAAAATTATTTCCCGTATTCTGTACAAAAATAATATGATTTCTTCTATCTTGTACGCCTGGCGGGCGGACAACCCTTTCTGCTTCACGAGTTGTACGGGTTGCGGATCGCTAAAATCACACACGTACCGCTGTAGTGGCTTGCGTAAACGCCCTCTAACGGCCAAGACTGTAAACAGAAAAATTCGAGGTTAACTTTGTTTATATTGGGCGAACATTGTAAATTCGGGTACAATCTTGTTTATTTCAGGGGTTGTACTTACAAATAAACGTGGGGCGAACGCCTGGCTTGCCCCAACCTAATCCGTAGTGCCGAATAGCTTCTATTGGCAAGTGAAATGACAGTGTATCAAATTCGTTTAGAAACGGTGATAACCTTCAAAGTTACTAATTAAACCACGGAGATTTTAATTGTTAAGTTAAAGCACTACGGATCTGCTCAGGACATTTATAAACCAGGACCCCTCCAGGTGAGTAAGGCTCTGGATTCTTATTCCAAAACTATTTTTGCGGCGAGCTTTGCCGGTGCCGTGACCTTGACTTCGGGATAACTTTATGTGGTCAATTTCGGGATTTGAAACTTTTACTTGGGTGTAAAAGCACTCGCAGGGGGTGCATGAAACCAATTATCAACTTTCTGAGTGGCGAGTGAAACTCTCTGAGGTTTTACGAGTAAGTTTCGTGTTTTGACTCAATACAGGTTTTGGAATTATTGCTAGAATAAAGAGTGAGGCCCTTTTAAGTTTTGCGAATGAGTTGGGTGTTGGTTCTTGCGACTAGCGTGGAGGGCTTTGCCTGAAGGGCTTTAAAATAGGGGAAAGACAGGTCTGTATCCTAGGAGCCGTTTCTACGGGCTGAGATTTGTTTATAACAGATCGCTCTGGTCGTTATCCACGAAGCCCTAAGCGATTGTTATTATAGCAAATGCCGCGAAGGTTTTACAGAAATCGAGATTTGTTTATAACAGATCGCTCTGGTCGTTATCCACGAAGCCCTAAGCGATTGTTATTATAGCAAATGCCGCGAAGGTTTTACAGAAATCGAGATTTGTTATAACAGATCGCTCTGGTCGTTATCCACGAAGCCCTAAGCGATTGTTATTCTAGCCTGGTACAGGAAAATTCTCTACAGGAATTTCTAATCGCAGGAACGAAGTGTTTCGGATCGGTTTCAGGAACTAGGCCCCAAGGGGACCTAGAGCTAGACGCTGTTCAGGGACGGTGGACGTAAGCTCTCTAACCGCGTGCCTTATCTATTTATACTATACCATACTCTTTATCAGTGCTGGAAATTTGGAAGGGATGCGCCGGACGACGTCCTGTCGATGCGGGCGCAGAACGGTGCTTTTGTCGTGTTATCAATTTTCTCGCGCTTTGGCGATGTTTTCTAGGTGAATGTGACGGAATTTTAGCGGGACGAAATTTGAACGCATTCCAATGCGTAGAAATAATAATTTCGGCAGGAGCTAACGTCACACATTTTTTGCGGAAGACGCTTTCGATGTTGCTGTAGAGACCCAAAACCTCGGATTGGGTATCCAAGTCGCTTCAGGCTCAAGGCGACCGACCAGCCGCAACTCACAACTGGCAACACCGCAACCACTGTCACAGAAGAACAATACTGTGCGCATTGTAGCATCCGAAAGCGGACGAGCCTCTCCGGTGGCGGAAGTTGCAATGAGCACAGTAGCAACATTCGATTCCTCTATTGCGTCCGAGGACACTGAGAGGGAGGCGGTCGATGTTGCACCATCATCCATTCCACAGGGTGATGGTGTGATATCGCCCATCTCTTCGGTAAGCGACGACGACGACGATGACAACGACGAAAATATGCCACTGACGCAAAACAATTTAAAATCATACCAGGACAGAGTTGCCGCTCAGGTTGCACGAATAGCGGAAATTAAATCTTTGGAAAGCTTGAGGGACGGTATGGATGTGCAGTTAGATAATATCGAATTACAACTGGCAGCCGTCACCAAAAATATAGTAAGGTTGAGACCCAAAATAGCCAAAGGGCACAGTCGTAAAGCTAAAAAATACGATGAGTATGTGCAACGGCGCAGCCAGCTGACGCAGCGGCAACGTGAAGTCTCACGAACTCTAATCAACACAACGAAGCGAATTTGTCAACTAGCGGCGGCAATTCACTAGACAAACAAATGTAAGTTCCCTTAAATTCCAAGACGACGTAACCTAGTTTCCCATCCCCTCCAGGGTATCAAGGCTTAACGTCCACGTTCGTGGTACCTGGGTAGTGTGTTAGAGTGTGCTCCTTGTATTTACATGTTTGGCTAGGGAAGCGATACTCGGCGAGAGCGATACCTCTAACGTTCTAGCGAAGAGCCTGCCCAGTGTAGAATTGCAATTAATCATTTATAATGTTTCAATGCACCGAATGTGGACAGTCCTTCACCAGAGCCGACAATTTGTTCCGCCACCGGAGAGACAGTTGTCGTCAACAGCTGGGCCATCCATCTACGAGTGGTGAGTTTAAATTGTGTTGATGTAGAGCAGCACCTTCAGTGTAGTTGTATTAATTACAGGCGACGCTATGGAGACTTCGGTGGTGGGTGGTGAGGGGCCGAGTAAACGCCCAAAACTAAACAACTCCAGTAGTGATGGTAGGCGTGCTTGGTGTGTTTGTACAGTGTGTAAATAGTTTGTTTTGATAGGTGGTTTCCCAAGGACGCAATACTGTGACGTGTGCGATGAAAACATTCCTCGAACGTGCTTCGGTGGTCATCTGAGGAGCAATCGTCACACGAGGCGGTGCGGCGTCTTTCACTTGGGGAAAGGTGTGGTGGCCCTTCAAAACGCCTTCAAGTCCCGTGTGGCCAGTTATAGGATTTCCACGGAAAATTATCATATAAGCGTTGTGGAATATATGACCGAATTGAAAGAAAAATTTTTAAATTTGATAGAAGGGCAGCTAACCAAATTAACTAGCATCAAAATCAATTTCGAACTCTTCGGGTATTTTATTTTGGAAGCTCAAGATCTACAAGACGTAAAAACTTTTCATACGGCTAACGAGGTAGTCACTCGCGGTACAGACTTGAGCCACTTATATGATAATTTGACTGGAAGGCTAGACGAGAAGGTGTCGGAATTTCAGGAGCGGGAATCAGGTGTGTGCAAGAGATCTGTAGCTTTTTGTAACAATTCTAACTTTGGTAATTTTCTGTATTGTCAGGATGGATCTTGAAGCAGTTGTTGTACATTGAAGTCAACGTCAACAAATACAATCCATTTCGGGCATCCTCGTACATCCCGCTCCCAAAGCAGATTCAGCGCAAGAAAGCGATCGTGAACGTTCAAAACAATGACGATTGTTGTTTCGGTTGGGCAGTAGCCTCGGCCCTCTGTGAACCAAAGGGATTGCCTAATCGAACTTCTTCGTATCCGAATTGTCGTCGATTTTTACAATGGACCGGTATTGAATTTCCGGTTCGGTTGCGCGATATTTCTAAATTTGAAACAATTAATCCGCAGCTTTCTATAAACGTATACGGTTTGGAGAAATTTTTTAAAGACAATAAAACTAAATATGAAGTTGTGGGACCTCTGTACTACACCTCCTGTAAAAAAAGGTGGCATGTAAATTTACTGCTTGTAACTAACGACAAAGGTAATAGTCACTACTGTTGGATCAAAGATTTGTCTAGATTAGTGTCGCGACAAATAACGGCTAGAGATGGTGCAAAGCATTTTTGCGACGGCTGCCTGAATTACCTTAGAACTGAAGCACACTTGACTATGCATCAAAGTTATGACTGTAATCAGGTATACTAAATTGCCAACGACAGAGTTGATCACCGACAAGTGTGGTCAGGTAAGACCGCAGAATATTCTCAAATTTGAAAATTATCAGAAGCAATTGAAGGTTGGATTCGTAGTGTACGCGGATTTTGAAACAATTTTGGCACCCGTTGATGCAGGAGACCAACAACCGGATCCCACAAAACCTTATACGATTACAACCTGTAAACACATACCCTACTCTTTCGCGTACTATTTGAAATGTTCGTATGACGACAGCCTGTCAAAATTCGAAATTTATCGGGGGGAGGATGCGGTGGACATGTTTATAGAACGTTTAGATAGAGACGCGCAAAACATCTATTCGCATCATTTGAAAAACGTTGTACCTATGAAGCTATGTCTGCTATGGAAATTCAAAACTTTAACCAAGCCGTTTCATGTTACATTTGTGGTCGACCGTTTGGTGAGGGGGATGTAAAAGTACGCGATCACGATCATTTGACTGGAGACTATCGGGGAGCCGCCCACTCCAATTGTAATTTAAATTATAAACTTCCAAATTTTATTCCGGTATTTTTTCACAATCTAAATTACGATTCGCATCTGTTTGTTAAACAATTGGCTCAAAATAACGAAGACATTGATGTCATTCCGGTAACTAAAGAAAAGTACATTTCGTTTGGCAAACGTCTTTGGGTTGATGAAATTTTTGTGGAGGGAAAGCGAAAAAACATTTATCTGAGCATCAGATTTTTGGATAGCTTTCGTTTCATGGGCTCGTCTTTGGCATCGCTGGCCGACACCTTGTCGGATGGCCAGTGCGTTGAAATTCAAAATCAATTCGGAAATGGCATCAAATTTGAGTTGATGAGACAGAAAGGTGTGTTTCCATATTCCTATTTAGATTCTTTCCAAAAATTAGATGAGTCTGCTTTACCCTCGATCGAAGACTTTTATGACCGTCTAACCGAAACCCATATTTCTCAGACTGATTACGAACGAGCCGTGAAGGTTTGGGAAACTTTTGGTTGTCAAACGTTGGGCGACTACTCCGATGTCTATCTCAAATGTGACGTGTTTATTTTGGCAGACGTGTTCGAAAATTTTAGAAATTTTTATTTAAAACATTACAAGTTGGATCCAGCTCAGTACTACACGGCCCCAGGATTAAGCTGGGACGCTATGTTTAAGTTTACGGGGGTTGAACTTGAGCTGCTTACTGATTTAGATATGTTAGACTTTTTTAGAAACAGTATTCGCGGAGGAGTCAGCACTTGTGTGGGGAGACAAGCTATTGCTAACAATGAGTTTGTCGGGAATTACGATGCTTCTAAACCTACGTCGTTTATCATGTTTTTAGACGCAACCAACCTTTATGGTTACGCAATGAGACAGTTTCTACCACAACGTGATTTTGTTTGGATGACTGACGAGGAAATTTCAAATTTTGAAATTTTTCAAGTGTCTGCCGAGTCCAATACCGGGTACGTGTTGGAGGTAGATTTGGACTATCCAGAGCATTTGCACGACGCTCACAATGACTTTCCCTTTTGTCCGGAGCTTCTCATTCCTCCGGAGGGAAAATTTAAACAACCCAAATTGATTCCAAATTTATATGGCAAACGGAAATATGTCATTCACTACAGAGCATTACAGCAGGCCTTGAATGCGGGTCTGACTTTGGTTAAAGTACATAGAATATTGAAATTTACCCAATCTCTATGGCTCAGAACCTACATTGATTTTAATACTGACTTTAGAAACCGATCGACAAACAACTTTCAGAGAAATTCTTTTAAATTGGCTAACAACTGCGTATTTGGCAAAACATTGGAGAACGTGGACAAAAGGGTTGATGTAAAGTTAGTAAGTCATTGGGAGAAAATTGGTAATAGACTGGGGGCTGAAACGTTGATAGCGCGACCTAACTTTAAAGATAGAATCTGCTTTAATGAAAATTTAATAGCCGTAGAAATGAACAGACTGTGGGTTTGGTATGCCAAACCTAATTATGTTGGTTTCTCCGTTTTGGATATTTCGAAAACTGTCATGTATGACTTTTTTTATGGGTTTCTGAAAAAACGTTATGACAATAATGTCTCTTTACTCTACACAGACACTGACTCCTTCATTATAGAAATTAAAACCAACAATTTTTATAATGACATGAAACGCAACCTTGATTGGTTCGATACTGCAAATTATGTGGATAATCTGCACGGTATTCCGCAAACCGAGTCTGTTGGCAAATTCAAGGACGAATATGCTGGCGTAGTCGTACGTAGCTTTTATGGGGTCGGTGCAAAATCATACTGTGTAAACAGCGTATCTAAAGTGGACAAGAAAGCCAAAGAAGTGAAAAAGAGCGCTGTTCGGAAGTATCTGACCAGCGAACTTTATCAGGCCGTTGCCGAGAACAAGCGGGAGACTGTCTTGTGTCAAATGTACGTCTTTAAATCTCGTTTGCACACTATGTACACCGACTTAATAAATAAGGTCGCGCTTTCGTCGCATGATGACAAGCGCTACGTTATTCCCAACACTACGAAGACACTAGCGTGGGGTCACTGCAGTATTGCTGATTACAGGCTTGACGAACTGCTGCGGGCAGCCGCAAACCAAATGTAAATTACAGTATGTTCGCGGAACAGTATTGGTTATTATTTATAGCAGACGTCTCACCAAACGAACCCTTTCTTGCGCTTAGTAGTGTATACTATATATATGTAGATTACGAATAGTTCCTAGTTTGTAAATAATAGCTTTGTTAATATGTTTGTGATTATTATTCTTACTGTAGTTAATGTTGGGAAAACAAATACGCTTACCTATTTTGAATGTTAACGATAAGTTTATATATTTTAACAATAGCAGCTTCGTTAAAATGTTAATGATTTCGTTCTTTTGCTGTTGTCGCTTTTGTTGGGAGAAAGATGAAAGTGTTTCAAAGAAATATTGTTTGTGTTTAGTGGCATTAATAAATCAATAATTTACAAAAAACAGTTTTTTATTTTGAGAGTGCTACAGTAGTTCTTTAAGTTATACAACATTGCTCTTAGATATCCAAGAGTTGTGTCGAT
>CALNHX010007876.1:0-30019 GCA_940337035.1 Agriotes lineatus | reverse complement strand
GCGTTTATCTTGGCGCTTGGCTTGGCGTTTGGCTTGGCGCTTGGATTGGCGCTTGCCTTGGCGTTTGGCTTGGCGCTTGGCTTGGCGATTGGCTTGGCGCTTGGTTTGGAACTTGGCTTGTTGCCTGAGATGGCGCTTGGCTTTGCGCTTGGTTTGGCGCTTGTCTTGGCGCTTGGCTTTGCGCTTGGCTTGGCGCTTGGCTTGGAGCTTAGCTTGCTGCCTGAGTTGGCGCTTGGCTTTGCGCTTGGTTTGGCGCTTGGCTTGGCGCTTGGCTTTACGCTTGGCTTAACGCTTGGCTTGGCGCTTGGCTTTGCGCTTGGTTTGGCGCTTGGCTTGGCGCTTGGCTTTGCGCTTGGTTTGGCGCTTGGCTTGGCGCTTGGCTTGGCGCTTGACTTGGCGCTTGGCTTATCGCTTGGCTTGGATCTTGTCTTGGCTATTGGTTTGGCGCTTGGCGTAGACCTTCACTTATCGCTTGACTTGCCGATTGTTTTGGCGCTTGGTTTGCAACTTGGGTTGGCGCTTGGCTTGGCGCCTGGCTTGGTGCTTGGTTTTTTCGCTTGGTTTTTCGCTTGGCTTGGCGCTTGGCTTTGCACCTGGCTTGGCGCTTATCTTGGCGCTTGGCTTGGCGTTTGGCTTGGCGCTTGGCTTAGCGCTTGGCTTGGCGCTTGCCTTGGCGTTTGGCTTGGTGCTTGGCTTGCTGCCTGGGTTGGCGCTTGGCTTTGCGCTTGGTTTGGCGCTTGGCTTGGCGCTTGGTTTGGCGTTTGGCTTGGCGCTTAGCTTGGCGCTCGGCTTGGAGCTTGGCTTGCTGCCTGGGTTTGCGCTTGGCTTTGCGCTTGGTTTTGCGCTTGGATTGGTCCTTGGCTTGGCGGTTGGCTTTGCGCTTCGTTTGGCGCTTGGCTTGGCGCTTGGCTTTGCGCTTGGCTTAACGCTTTTCTTGGCGCTTGGCTTTGCGCTTGGTTTGGCGCTTGTCTGGGCGCTTGGCTTGGCGCTTGGCTTGGCACGTATCTTGGCCCTTGGCGCTTGGCTTGGCGCTTGGGTTGGCGCTTGGCATTGCGCTTTTCTTGGCGCGTGGCTTGGCGCTTGGCTTGGCGCTTGCGTTAGCGCTTAAATTTGCGCTTGGTTTGGCGCTTGACGTAGCGCTCGGCTTGGCGTCTGGTTTGACGCTTACCTTGGCGCTTGGCTTGGCGCTTGGCTTGGCGCTTGGCTTGGCGCTTGGCTTGGCGCTTGGCTTAGCGCTTGCCTTGGCGCTTGGGTTTGCGCTCGGTTTGCAGTTTTGCTTGGCGCTTGGCTTAGCGCTTCGCTTGGCGCTTGGCTTGGCGCTTGGCTTGGCGCTTGGCTTGATGGTTGGTTTGGCGCTTGGCTTGGCGCTTGTCTTGGCGTTTGGCTTGGCGCTTGGCTTGGCGCTTGGCTTGGCGCTTGGCTTAACGCTTGGCTTGGCGCTTGGCTTGGTGCTTGGTTTGGCGCTTGCCTTGACGCTTAACTTGGCGCTTGGCTTGGCGCTTGGCTTAGCACGTGGCTTGCGCTTGGCTTGGCGTTTGGCTTGGCGCTTGGCTTGGCGCTTGGCTTGGCGCTTGGCTTGGCGTTTGGCTTAGCACATGAATTGCGCTTGGCTTGGCGCTTGGCTTAGCGGTTGGCTTGGCGCTTGGCTTGGTGCTTGGCTTGGCGCTTAACTTTGCGCTTGGTTTGGCGCTTGACCTAGAGCTAGGCTTGGCGCCTGGCTTAGCGCTTAGATTTGCGCTTGGTGAAGCGCTTGGTTTGACGCTTGGCTTGGCGCTTAACTTGGCGCTCGGTTTGCAGCTTTGCTTGGCGCTTGGCTTGGCGCTTGACTTGTCGCTTGACTTGGTGCTTAGTTTAACGCTTGGCTTGGCGCTTATTTTAGCGTTTGGCTTGGCGCATGGCTTGGCGTTTGGCTTAGAAGGTGGCTTGCGCATGGCTTGGCGCTTGGCTTGCGCTTGGCTTGCGCTTGGCTTGGCGCTTGCCTTGGCGCTTGGCTTGGCGCTCGGTTTTGCGTTTGGTGTAGCGCTTTTCTTGGCGCTTGGCTTGGCGCCTGGATTGTCGTTTGGCTTAGCGCTTGCCTTGGCGCTTATCTTTGCGCTCGCTTTACAGCTTGGCTTGGCGCTTGGCTTGGCGCTTGGCTTGCCGCATGGCTTGGCACTTAGCTTGGCACTTAATTTGGGGCTTGGCTTAGCGATTGTCTTGGCGCTTGGCTTTGCGCTTGGCTTAGCGCTTGCCTTGGCGCTTATCTTTGCGCTCGGTTTACAGCATGGCTTTGCGCTTGGCTTAGCGCTTGGCTTGTCGCAAGGCTTGGCTTTTAGCTTGGCGCTTGATTTGACGCTTGGCTTAGCGATTGGCTTGGCGCTTGGCTTAACGCTTGGCTTGACGCATATGGCTTGGCGCTTGGCTTAGCGCTCGGCTTTGCGTTTGGTGTAGCGCTAGGCTTGGCGCTTGGCGTGGCGCTTGGATTTACGCTTGGCTTAGCGCTTGCCTTGGCGCTTGGCTTGGCGCTTGGCTTTGCGCCTGGCTTGTCGCGTGGCTTGGCACTTAGCTTGGCGCTTGGTTTGGAGCTTGGCTTAGCGCTTGGCTTGGCGCTTGGCTTGGCGCTTGGCTAGGTGCTTGGTTTAACGCTTGCTTTGACGCTTAACGTCGCGCTTGGCTTGTCGCTTGGCTTTGCGCTTGGCTTGGGGCGTGGTTTGCGTTTGGCTTGGTGCTTGCCTTGGCGCTTGGCTTGGCGCTCGGCTTTGCGTTTGGTGTAGCGCTTGGCTTGGCGCTTGGCTTGGCGCTTGTATTGGCGCTTGGCTTAGCGCTTTCCTTGGCGCTTATTTTTGCACTCAGTTTACAGCTTGGCTTGGCGCTTGGCTTGGCGCTTGGCTTGGCGCTTGGCTTAGCGCTTGCCTTGGCGCTTATCTTTGCGCTCGGTTTACAGCTTGGCTTGGCGCTTGGCTTAGCGCTTGGCTTGTTGCATGGCTTACCACTTAGCTTGGCGCTTGACTTGGCGCTTGGCTTGGCGCTTATCTTGGCGCTTT
This sequence comes from Agriotes lineatus, assembly GCA_940337035.1. Taxonomy (NCBI): domain Eukaryota; kingdom Metazoa; phylum Arthropoda; class Insecta; order Coleoptera; family Elateridae; genus Agriotes; species Agriotes lineatus. The sequence continues at coordinate 26,996 of CALNHX010007876.1, read as the reverse complement.
GCATGGCGCTTGACTTAGCGCTTGGGTTGGCGCTTGGCTTGGTGCGTGGCTCGGCGCATGTTTTGTCGTTTGGCTTGGCGCTTGGCTTGGCGCTTGGCTTTGCGCTTGGTTTGGCGCTTGGCTAGGTGCTTGGTTTGGCGCTTGGTTTGGCGCTTGGCTTATCGCTTGGCTTGGATCTTGTCTTGGCTCTTGGTTTGGCGCTTGGCGTGGACCTTCACTTATCGCTTGGCTTCACGCTTGTTTTGGCGCTTGGATTGCAACTTGGGTTGGCGCTTGGCTTGACGCCTGGCTTGGTGCTTGGTTTTTTCGCTTGGTTTGGCGCTTGGCTTGGCGCTTGGCCTTGCACTTGGCTTGGCGTTTATCTTGGCGCTTGGCTTGGCGTTTGGCTTGGCGCTTGGATTGGCGCTTGCCTTGGCGTTTGGCTTGGCGCTTGGCTTGGCGCTTGGCTTGGCGTTTGGTTTGGAACTTGGCTTGTTGCCTGAGATGGCGCTTGGCTTTGCGCTTGGTTTGGCGCTTGTCTTGGCGCTTGCCTTGGCGTTTAGCTTGGCGCTTAGCCTGATGCTTGGCTTGCTGCCTGGGTTGGCGCTTGGCTTTGCGCTAGGCTTTGCGCTTGGCTTGGCGCTTGACTTGGCGCTTGGCTTTGCGCTTCGTTTAGCGCTTGGCTTGGCGCTTGGCTTTGCGCTTGGCTTAACGCTTGGCTTGGCGCTTGGCTTTGCGCTTGGCTTAACGCTTGGCTTGGCGCTTGGCTTGGTGCTTGGCTTGGCACGTGGCTTGGCGCTTGACTTGGCGCTTGGCTTGGCGCTTGGCTTGGTGCTTGGCTTGGCACGTGGCTTGGCGCTTGACTTGGCGCTTGGGTTGGCGCCTGGCTTGGAGCTTGGGTTGGCATTTAACTTGGCGCTTGGTTTAGAGCTTGACTGGGCGCTTGGCTTGGCGCTTGGCTTTCAACTTGGCTTGGAGCTTGGCTTGCTGCCTGGGCTGGCGCTTGGCTTTGCGCTAGGCTTTGCGCTTGGCTTGGCGCTTGACTTGGCGCTTGGCTTTGCGCTTCGTTTAGCGCTTGGCTTGGCGCTTGGCTTTGCACTTGGTTTGGCGCTTGGCTGGGCGCTTGGCTTGGTGCTTGGCTTGGCACATAGCTTATCGCTTGACTTGGCGCTTGGTTTGGCGCTTGGCTTCGAGCTTGGGTTGGCATTTAACTTGGCGCTTGGTTTAGCGCTTGGCTGGGCGCTTGGCTTGGCGCTTGGCTTTCAACTTGATTTGGCGCTTGGCTGGGCGCTTGGCTTGGCGCTTGATTTGGCGCTTGGCTTGGCACGTGCCTTGCGCTTGGCCAGGCGCTTGGATTAGCGCTTGGGATAGCGCTAGGCTTGGCGCGTGGCTTGGCGCTTGGCTTGGCGCTTGCGTTGGCGCTTGGCTTGGCGCTTGACTTGGCGCTTGGTTTAGCACGTGCCTTGCGCTTGCCTTGGCGCTTATCTTTGCGCTCGGTTTACAGCTTGGCTTGGCGCTTGGCTTAGCACTTGGCTTGTCGCATGGCTTGGCACTTAGCTTAGCGCTTGATTTGGCGCTTGGCTTAGCGATTGGCTTGGCGCTTGGCTTAACGCTTGCTTGACGCATGGCTTGGCGCTTGGCTTGGCGCTCGGTTTTGCGTTTGGTGTAGCGCTTGGCTTGGCGCTTGGCTTGGCGCTTGGATTGGCGCTTGGCTTAGCGCTTGCCTTGGCGCTTGCCTTGGCGCTTGGCTTGGCACTTAGCTTGGCACTTAATTTGGGGCTTGGCTTAGCGATTGTCTTGGCGCTTGGCTTTGCGCTTGGCTTAGCGCTTGCCTTGGCGCTTATCTTTGCGCTCGGTTTACAGCATGGCTTTGCGCTTGGCTTAGCGCTTGGCTTGTCGCAAGGCTTGGCTTTTAGCTTGGCGCTTGATTTGACGCTTGGCTTAGCGATTGGCTTGGCGCTTGGCTTAACGCTTGGCTTGACGCATATGGCTTGGCGCTTGGCTTAGCGCTCGGCTTTGCGTTTGGTGTAGCGCTAGGCTTGGCGCTTGGCGTGGCGCTTGGATTTACGCTTGGCTTAGCGCTTGCCTTGGCGCTTGGCTTGGCGCTTGGCTTTGCGCCTGGCTTGTCGCGTGGCTTGGCACTTAGCTTGGCGCTTGGTTTGGAGCTTGGCTTAGCGCTTGGCTTGGCGCTTGGCTTGGCGCTTGGCTAGGTGCTTGGTTTAACGCTTGCTTTGACGCTTAACGTCGCGCTTGGCTTGTCGCTTGGCTTTGCGCTTGGCTTGGGGCGTGGTTTGCGTTTGGCTTGGTGCTTGCCTTGGCGCTTGGCTTGGCGCTCGGCTTTGCGTTTGGTGTAGCGCTTGGCTTGGCGCTTGGCTTGGCGCTTGTATTGGCGCTTGGCTTAGCGCTTTCCTTGGCGCTTATTTTTGCACTCAGTTTACAGCTTGGCTTGGCGCTTGGCTTGGCGCTTGGCTTGGCGCTTGGCTTAGCGCTTGCCTTGGCGCTTATCTTTGCGCTCGGTTTACAGCTTGGCTTGGCGCTTGGCTTAGCGCTTGGCTTGTTGCATGGCTTACCACTTAGCTTGGCGCTTGACTTGGCGCTTGGCTTGGCGCTTATCTTGGCGCTTTGCATGGCGCTTGACTTAGCGCTTGGGTTGGCGCTTGGCTTGGTGCGTGGCTCGGCGCATGTTTTGTCGTTTGGCTTGGCGCTTGGCTTGGCGCTTGGCTTTGCGCTTGGTTTGGCGCTTGGCTAGGTGCTTGGTTTGGCGCTTGGTTTGGCGCTTGGCTTATCGCTTGGCTTGGATCTTGTCTTGGCTCTTGGTTTGGCGCTTGGCGTGGACCTTCACTTATCGCTTGGCTTCACGCTTGTTTTGGCGCTTGGATTGCAACTTGGGTTGGCGCTTGGCTTGACGCCTGGCTTGGTGCTTGGTTTTTTCGCTTGGTTTGGCGCTTGGCTTGGCGCTTGGCCTTGCACTTGGCTTGGCGTTTATCTTGGCGCTTGGCTTGGCGTTTGGCTTGGCGCTTGGATTGGCGCTTGCCTTGGCGTTTGGCTTGGCGCTTGGCTTGGCGCTTGGCTTGGCGCTTGGTTTGGAACTTGGCTTGTTGCCTGAGATGGCGCTTGGCTTTGCGCTTGGTTTGGCGCTTGTCTTGGCGCTTGCCTTGGCGTTTAGCTTGGCGCTTAGCTTGATGCTTGGCTTGCTGCCTGGGTTGGCGCTTGGCTTTGCGCTAGGCTTTGCGCTTGGCTTGGCGCTTGACTTGGCGCTTGGCTTTGCGCTTCGTTTAGCGCTTGGCTTGGCGCTTGGCTTTGCGCTTGGCTTAACGCTTGGCTTGGCGCTTGGCTTTGCGCTTGGCTTAACGCTTGGCTTGGCGCTTGGCTTGGTGCTTGGCTTGGCACGTGGCTTGGCGCTTGACTTGGCGCTTGGCTTGGCGCTTGGCTTGGTGCTTGGCTTGGCACGTGGCTTGGCGCTTGACTTGGCGCTTGGGTTGGCGCCTGGCTTGGAGCTTGGGTTGGCATTTAACTTGGCGCTTGGTTTAGAGCTTGACTGGGCGCTTGGCTTGGCGCTTGGCTTTCAACTTGGCTTGGAGCTTGGCTTGCTGCCTGGGCTGGCGCTTGGCTTTGCGCTAGGCTTTGCGCTTGGCTTGGCGCTTGACTTGGCGCTTGGCTTTGCGCTTCGTTTAGCGCTTGGCTTGGCGCTTGGCTTTGCACTTGGTTTGGCGTTTGGCTGGGCGCTTGGCTTGGTGCTTGGCTTGGCACATAGCTTATCGCTTGACTTGGCGCTTGGTTTGGCGCTTGGCTTCGAGCTTGGGTTGGCATTTAACTTGGCGCTTGGTTTAGCGCTTGGCTGGGCGCTTGGCTTGCCGCTTGGCTTTCAACTTGATTTGGCGCTTGGCTGGGCGCTTGGCTTGGCGCTTGATTTGGCGCTTGGCTTGGCACGTGCCTTGCGCTTGGCCAGGCGCTTGGATTAGCGCTTGGGATAGCGCTAGGCTTGGCGCGTGGCTTGGCGCTTGGCTTGGCGCTTGCGTTGGCGCTTGGCTTGGCGCTTGACTTGGCGCTTGGTTTAGCACGTGCCTTGCGCTTGCCTTGGCGCTTATCTTTGCGCTCGGTTTACAGCTTGGCTTGGCGCTTGGCTTAGCACTTGGCTTGTCGCATGGCTTGGCACTTAGCTTAGCGCTTGATTTGGCGCTTGGCTTAGCGATTGGCTTGGCGCTTGGCTTAACGCTTGCTTGACGCATGGCTTGGCGCTTGGCTTGGCGCTCGGTTTTGCGTTTGGTGTAGCGCTTGGCTTGGCGCTTGGCTTGGCGCTTGGATTGGCGCTTGGCTTAGCGCTTGCCTTAGCGCTTGCCTTGGCGCTTGGCTTGGCACTTAGCTTGGCGCTTGGTTTAGCGCTTGGCTTGGCGCTTGGCTTGGCGCTTGGTTTGGCGCTTGGCTTGGCGCTTGGCTTTGCGCCTGGCTTGTCGCGTGGCTTGGCACTTAGCTTGGCGCTTGGTTTGGCGCTTGGTTTAGCGCTTGGCTTGGCGCTTGGCTTGGCGCTTGGCTAGGTGCTTGGTTTAACGCTTGCTTTTGCGCTTAACGTCGGGCTTGGCTTGTCGCTTGGCTTTGCGCTTGGCTTGGGGCGTGGTTTGCGCTTGGCTTGGCGCTTGCCTTGGCGCTTGGCTTGGCGCTCGGCTTTGCGTTTGGTGTAGCGCTTGGCTTGGCGCTTTGATTGGCGCTTGGCTTAGCGCTTGCCTTGGCGCTTATCTTTGCACTCAGTTTACAGGTTGGCTTGGCGCTTGGCTTGGAGCTTGGCTTGGCGCTTGGCTTAGCGCTTGCCTTGGCGCTTGGCTTGTTGCATGGCTTACCACTTAGCTTGGTGCTTGATTTGGCGCTTGGCTTAGCGATTGTCTTGGTGCTTGGCTTAACGCTTGGCTTGACGCATGGCTTGGCGCTTGTCTTGCCGCTTGACTTTGCGCTTGGTTTGGCAATTGGTTTGGCGCTTAGTTTGGCGCTTGGCTTGGCGCTTTGCTTGGCGCTTGGTTTAAAGCTTGGCTTTGCGCTTGGCTTGGCGTTTGGCCTTGCGCTTGGCTTGGCGCTTGGCTTGGTGCTTGGTTTGGCGGTTAGCATGGCGTTAGGCTAGGCGCTTGGCTTGGCGCTTGGCTTTGCGCCTGGCTTGTCGCATGGCTTGGCACTTAGCTTGTCGCTTGGTTTGGCGTTTGGCTTAGCGCTTGGCTTGGCGCTTAACTTGGCGCTTGGCTTGGCGCTTGGCTTGGCGCTTGGCTTCGCGCTTCGCTTGGCGCTTGGCTTGGCGATTGGCTTTGCGCCTGGTTTGGCGCTTGGCTCGGCGCCTGGTTTGGCGCTTGGATTGGCGCTTTACTTTACGCTTGGTTTGGCGCTTGACTTGGCGCTTGGGTTGGCGCTTGGATTAATGCTTTGTTTGGCGCTTTACTTGACGCTTCGCTTGTCGCTTGGCTTGGCGCTTTGGTTGGCGCTTGGTGTAATGCTTGGTTTGGCGCTATACTTAACGCTTGGCTTGGCGCTTGACTTGGCGCTTGTTTTGGCGCTTGGCTTGGCGCTTGACTTGGCGCTTTGCTTGGCGCTTCGCTTGGGGCTTGGCTTTGCGCTTGGCTAGGCGCTTGACTTATCGCTTAGTTTGGCGCTTGACTTGGCGCTTGGCTTGGCGCTTGGCTTTGCGCTTGGTTTGGCGCTTGGCTTGGCGCTTGGCTTAGCGCCTGGCTTGGCGCTTGGCTTGGCGCTTGGCTTTGCGCTTGGCTTGGCGCTTGGCTTGGCGCTTGGCTTGGCGCTTGGCTTTGCGCTTTGGTTGGCGCTTGGCTTGGAACTTGGCTTTACGCTTGGCTTAACGCTTGGCTTGGCGCTTGGCTTTGCGCTTGGTTTGGCGCTTGGCTTGGCGCTTGGCTTAGCGCCTGGCTTGGCGCTTGGGTTTGCGCTTGATTTGGCCCTTTGTTTAACGCCTGGGTTTGCGCTTGGCTTGGCGCCTAGCTTGGGGCTTGGCTTTGCGCTTGGCTAGGCGCTTGACTTATCGCTTAGTTTGGCGCTTGACTTGGAGCTTGGTTTGGCAATTGGCTGGGCGCTTGGTTTGGCGCTTGGCTTGGCACGTGGTTTGGCGCTTGCCTTAGCGCTTGGGTTGGCGCTTGACTTGGCGCTTAGTTTGACGCTTGACTTGGCGCTTGGTTTGGCGCTTGGCTGATCGCTTGGCTTGGCGCTTGGCTTGGCACCAATCTTGGCGCTTGGTTTGGCGCTTGGGTTGGCGCTTAGCTTGGCGCTTGCCTTGGCGCTTAACTTTGCGCTTGGTTTGGCGCTTGTCCTAGAGCTCGGCTTGGCGTCTGGCTTGGCGCCTGGCTTGGCGCTTGACTTGGCGCTTTGCTTGGCGCTTCGCTTGGGGCTTGGCTTTGCGCTTGGCTAGGCGCTTGACTTCTCGCTTAGTTTGGCGCTTGACTTGGCGCTTGGCTTGGCGCTTGGCTTTGCGCTTGGTTTGGCGCTTGGCTTTGCGCTTCGTTTGGCGCTTGGCTTGGAGCTTGGCTTTACGCTTGGCTTAACGCTTGGCTTTACGCTTGGCTTTGCGCTTGGTTTGGCGCTTGGCTTGGCGCTTGGCTTAGCGCCTGGCTTGGCGCTTGGGTTTGCGCTTGATTCGGCCCTTTGTTTAACGCCTGGGTTTGCGCTTGGCTTGGCGCCTAGCTTGGGGCTTGGCTTTGCGCTTGGCTAGGCGCTTGACTTATCGCTTAGTTTGGAGCTTGACTTGGCGCTTGGTTTGGCAATTGGCTGGGCGCTTGGTTTGGCGCTTGGCTTGGCACGTGGTTTGGCGCTTGCCTTAGCGCTTGGGTTGGCGCTTGACTTGGCCCTTAGTTTGACGCTTGGCTTGGCGCTTGGTTTAAACCTTGGCTTTGCGCTTGGCTTGGCGTTTGGCCTGGCGCTAGACTTGGCGCTTGGCTTGGTGCTTGGTTTGGCGCTTAGCATGGCGTTAGGCTAGGCGCTTGGATTGGCGCTTGTCTTGTCGCATGGCTTGGCACTTAGCTTGGCGCTTGGTTTGGCGCTTATTTTGACGCTTGGCTTGGCGCTTGGCTTGTCGCATGACTTGGCACTTAGCTTGGCGCTTGGATTGGCGCTTGGTTTTGCGCTTGGCTTGGCGCTTGGCTTAACGCTTGGTTTGACGCGTTCCTTTGCGCTTGTCTTGCCGCTTGACTTTGCGCTTGGTTTGGCACTTGGTTTGGCGCTTGGTTTGGCGCTTGGCTTGGCGCTTGGCTTGGCGCTTGGTTTAAAGTTTGGTTTTGCGCTTGGCTTGGCGTTTGGCCTGGCGCTTGGCTTGGCGTTTGGCTTAGCGTTTGTCTTGTCGCATGGCTTGGCACTTAGCTTGGCGCTTGGTTTGGCGCTTATCTTGGATCTTGGCTTGGCGCTTGGTTTGGCGCTTGGCTTAGCGCTTGGCTTGGCGCTTGGCTTGGCGCTTGGCTTTGCGCTTGTCTTTGCGCTTGGCTTGGCGCTTTACTTGACGCTTGGTTTGGCACTTGGCTTGGCGTTAGGCTAGGCGCTTGGATTGGCGCTTGTCTTGTCGCATGGCTTGGCACTTAGCTTGGCGCTTGGTTTGGCGCTTATTTTGACGCTTGGCTTGGCGCTTTGCTTGGCGCTTCGCTTGGCGCTTGGCTTGGCGCTTGGCTTTGCGCTTTGTTTGGCGCTTGGCTTGGCGCTTGGCTTAGCGCCTGGCTTGGCGCTTGGCTTGGCGCTTGGCTTGGAGCTTGGCTTTACGCTTGGCTTAACGCTTGGCTTGGCGCTTGGCTTTGCGCTTGGTTTGGCGCTTGGCTTGGCGCTTGGCTTAGCGCCTGGCTTGACGCTTGGGTTTGCGCTTGATTTGGCCCTTTGTTTAACGCCTGGGTTTGCGCTTGGCTTGGCGCCTAGCTTGGGCTTGGCTTTGCGCTTGGCTAGGCGCTTGACTTATCGCTTAGTTTGGAGCTTGATTTGGCGCTTGGTTTGGCAATTGGCTGGGCGCTTGGTTTGGCGCTTGGCTTGGCACGTGGTTTGGCGCTTGCCTTAACGCTTGGGTTGGCGCTTGACTTGGCGCTTAGTTTGACGCTTGACTTGGCGCTTGGTTTGGCGCTTGGCTGATCGCTTGGCTTGGCGCTTGGCTTGGCACCAATCTTGGCGCTTGGTTTGGCGCTTGGCTTGGCGCTTAGCTTGGCGCTTGCCTTGGCGCTTAACTTTGCGCTTGGTTTGGCGCTTGTCCTAGAGCTCGGCTTGGCGCCTGGCTTGGCGCCTGGCTTGGCGCTTCCCTTGGCGCTTAACCTTGCGCTGGGTTTGGCGCTTGACCTAGAGCTCGGCTTGGCGCCTGGTCTGGCGCCTGGCTTAGCGCTTGGCTTGGCGCTTGGCTTAGCGCTTAGATTTGCGCTTGGTAAAACGCTTGGTTTGACGCTTGGCTTAGCGCTTGGCTTAGCGCTTGGCTTGGCGCTTGTCTTGGTGCTTGGCTAGGTGTTTGATTTGGCGCTTGCTTTGTCGCTTAACTTTTTGCTTGGCTTGTCGCTTGGCATTGCGCTTGGCTTGGCGCTTACCTTGGCGCTTGGCTTGGCGCTCGGCTTTGCGTTTGGTGTAGCGCTTGGCTTGGCGCTTAATTTAGCGCTTACCGTGGCGCTTATCTTTAAGCTCGGTTTACAGCTTGGCTTTGCGCTTGGCTTGTCGCATAACTTGGCACTTAGCTTGGCGATTGGATTGGCGCTTGGCTTAGCGCTTGGCTTGGCGCTTGGCTTAACGCTTGGCTTGACGCATGGCTTTGCGCTTGTCTTGCGGCTTGACTTTGCGCTTGGTTTGGCACTTCGTTTGGCGCTTGGTTTAGCGCTTGGCTTGGCGCTTAGTTTAAAACTTGGCTTTGCGCTTGGCTTGGCGTTTGGCCTGGCGCTAGACTTGGCGCTTGGCTTGGTGCTTGGTTTGGCGCTTAGCATGGCGTTAGGCTAGGCGCTTGGCTTGGCGCTTGTCTTGTCGCATGGCTTGGCACTTAGCTTGGCGCTTGGTTTGGCGCTTATTTTGACGCTTGGCTTGGCGCTTGGCTTGTCGCATGACTTGGCACTTAGCTTGGCGCTTGGATTGGCGCTTGGTTTTGCGCTTGGCTTGGCGCTTGGCTTAACGCTTGGCTTGACGCGTGCCTTTGCGCTTGTCTTGCCGCTTGACTTTGCGCTTGGTTTGGCACTTGGTTTGGCGCTTGGTTTGGCGCTTGGCTTAGCGCTTGTCTTGTCGCATGGCTTGGCACTTAGCTTGGCGCTTGGTTTGGCGCTTATCTTGGATCTTGGCTTGGCGCTTGGTTTGGCACTTTACTTAGCGCTTGGGTTGGCGCTTTACTTCGCGCTTGGTTTGGCGCTTTACTTGACGCTAGGAGTATCGCTTGGCTTGGCGCTTGGGTTGGCGCTTGGTGTGGCGCTTATCTTGGATCTTGGTTTGGCGCTTGGTTTGGCGCTTGGCTTGGCGCTTGACCTGGCGCTTGGGTTGGCGCTTTACTTGACGCTTGGTTTGGCACTTGACTTGGCGCTTGCCTTGGCGTTTAGCTTGGCGCTTAGCCTGATGCTTGGCTTGGAGCTTGGCTTGCTGCCTGGGTTGGCGCTTGGCTTGGCGCTTGGCTTGGCGCTTGGTTTTGCGCTTCGTTTGGCGCTTGGCTTGGAGCTTGGCTTTACGCTTGGCTTAACGCTTGGCTTGGCGCTTGGCTTTGCGCTTAATTTGGCGCTTGGCTTGGCGCTTGGCTTAGCGCCTGGCTTGGCGCTTGGGTTTGCGCTTGATTTGGCCCTTTGTTTAACGCTTGGGTTTGCGCTTGGCTTGGCGCCTAGCTTGGGGCTTGGCTTTGCGCTTGGCTAGGCGCTTGACTTATCGCTTAGTTTGGCGCTTGATTTGGCGCTTGGTTTGGCAATTGGCTGGGCGCTTGGTTTGGCGCTTATCTTGGCACGTGGTTTGGCGCTTGCCTTAGCGCTTGGGTTGGCGCTTGACTTGGCGCTTAGTTTGACGCTTGACTTGGCGCTTGGGTTGGCGCTTGGCTTGGCGCCTGGCTTGGTGCTTGGTTTTTTCGCTTGGTTTGGCGCTTGATTTGGCGCTTGGTTTGGCAATTGGCTGGGCGCTTGGTTTGGCGCTTGGCTTGGCACGTGGTTTGGCGCTTGCCTTAGCGCTTGGGTTGGCGCTTGACTTGGCGCTTGGATTGGCGCTTGCCTTGGCGTTTGGCTTGGCGCTTGGCTTGGCGCTTGGCTTGGCGCTTGGTTTGGAACTTGGCTTGTTGCCTGAGATGGCGCTTGGCTTTGCGCTTGGTTTGGCGCTTGTCTTGGCGCTTGCCTTGGCGTTTAGCTTGGCGCTTAGCCTGATGCTTGGCTTGGAGCTTGGCTTGCTGCCTGGGTTGGCGCTTGGCTTTGCGCTAGGCTTTGCGCTTGGCTTGGCGCTTGACTTGGCGCTTGGCTTTGCGCTTCGTTTAGCGCTTGGCTTGGCGCTTGGCTTTGCGCTTGGCTTAACGCTTGGCTTGGCGCTTGGCTTGGCGCTTGGCTTGGCACGTAGCTTGGCGCTTGACTTGGCGCTTGGGTTGGCGCCTGGCTTGGAGCTTGGGTTGGCATTTGACTTGGCGCTTGGTTTAGCGCTTGGCTAGGCGCTTGGCTTGGCGCTTGGCTTTCAACTTGGTTTGGCGCTTGGCTGGGCGCTTGGTTTGGCGCTTGGCTTTGCGCTTGGTTTAACGCTTGGCTTGACGCTTGGCTTTGCACTTGGTTTGGCGCTTGGCTGGGCACTTGGCTTGGTGCTTGGCTTGGCACATAGCTTATCGCTTGACTTGGCGCTTGGTTTGGTGCTTGGCTTCGAGCTTGGGTTGGCATTTGACTTGACGTTTGGTTTGGCGCTTGACGTAGCGCTCGGCTTGGTGCCTGGATTGGCGCTTGGCTTAGCGCTTGGCTTGACGCTTGGCTTTGCGCTTGGTAAAGCTCTTGGTTTGACGCTTGGCTTGGCGCTTGGCTTGACGTTTGCGTTGGCGCTTGGCTTGGCGCTTGACTTGGCGCTTGGCTTGGCACGTGCCTTGCGCTTGGCCAGGCGCTTGGATTAGCGCTTGGCATAGCGCATGGCTTGGCGCGTGGCTTGGCGCTTGGCTTGGCGCTTGCGTTGGCGCTTGGCTTGGCGCTTGATTTGGCGCTTGGCTTGGCACGTGCCTTGCGCTTGGCCAGGCGCTTGGATTAGCGCTTGGGATAGCGCTTGGCTTGGCGCGTGGCTTGGCGCTTGGCTTGGCGCTTGCGTTGGCGCTTGGCTTGGCGCTTGACTTGGCGCTTGGTTTAGCACGTGCCTTGCGCTTGCCTTGGCGCTTATCTTTGCGCTTGGTTTACAGCTTGGCTTGGCGCTTGGCTTAGCACTTGGCTTGTCGCATGGCTTGGCACTTAGCTTAGCGCTTGATTTGGCGCTTGGCTTAGCGATTGGCTTGGCGCTTGGCTTAACGCTTGGCTTGACGCATGGCTTGGCGCTTGGCTTGGCGCTCGGTTTTGCGTTTGGTGTAGCGCTTGGCTTGGCGCTTGGCTTGGCGCTTGGATTGGCGCTTGGTTTAGCGCTTGCCTTGGCGCTTGCCTTGGCGCTTGGCTTGGCACTTAGCTTGGCGCTTGGTTTAGCGCTTGGCTTGGCGCTTGGCTTGGCGCTTGGTTTGGCGCTTGGCTTGGCGCTTGGCTTTGCGCCTGGCTTGTCGCGTGGCTTGGCACTTAGCTTGGCGCTTGGTTTGGCGCTTGGTTTAGCGCTTGGCTTGGCGCTTGGTTGGCGCTTGGCTAGGTGCTTGGTTTAACGCTTGCTTTGGCGCTTAACGTCGGGCTTGGCTTGTCGCTTGGCTTTGCGCTTGGCTTGGGGCGTGGTTTGCGCTTGGCTTGGCGCTTGCCTTGGCGCTTGGCTTGGCGCTCGGCTTTGCGTTTGGTGTAGCGCTTGGCTTGGCGCTTGGCTTGGCGCTTTGATTGGCGCTTGGCTTAGCGCTTGCCTTGGCGCTTATCTTTGCACTCAGTTTACAGCTTGGCTTGGCGCTTGGTTTGGCGCTTGGCTGGGCGCTTGGCTTAGCGCTTGCCTTGGCGCTTGGCTTGTTGCATGGCTTACCACTTAGCTTGGCGCTTGATTTGGCGCTTGGCTTAGCGATTGTCTTGGCGCTTGGCTTAACGCTTGGCTTGACGCATGGCTTGGCGCTTGTCTTGCAGCTTGACTTTGCGCTTGGTTTGGCAATTGGTTTGGCGCTTAGTTTGGCGCTTGGCTTGGCGCTTTACTTGGCGCTTGGTTTAAAGCTTGGCTTTGCGCTTGGCTTGGCGTTTGGCCTGGCGCTTGGCTTGGCGCTTAGCTTGGTGCTTGGTTTGGCGGTTAGCATGGCGTTAGGCTAGGCGCTTGGCTTGGCGCTTGGCTTTGCGCCTGGCTTGTCGCATGGCTTGGCACTTAGCTTGTCGCTTGGTTTGACGCTTGGCTTAGCGCTTGGCTTGGCGCTTAACTTGGCGCTTGGCTTGGCGCTTGGCTTGGCGCTTGGCTTCGCGCTCCGCTTGGCGCTTGGCTTGGCGATTGGCTTTGCGCCTGGTTTGGCGCTTGGCTCGGCGCTTGGTTTGGCGCTTGGATTGGCGCTTTACTTTACGCTTGGTTTGGCGCTTGACTTGGCGCTTGGGTTGGCGCTTGGATTAATGCTTTGTTTGGCGCTTTACTTGACGCTTCGCTTGTCGCTTGGCTTGGCGCTTTGGTTGGCGCTTGTTGTGGTGCTTGGTTTGGCGCTATACTTAACGCATGGCTTGGCGCTTGACTTGGCGCTTGGCTTGGCGCTTGACTTGGCGCTTGTTTTGGCGCTTGGCTTGGCGCTTGACTTGGCGCTTTGCTTGGCGCTTCGCTTGGGGCTTGGCTTTGCGCTTGGCTAGGCGCTTGACTTATCGCTTAGTTTGGCGCTTGACTTGGCGCTTGGCTTGGCGCTTGGCTTTGCGCTTGGTTTGGCGCTTGGCTTTGCGCTTCGTTTGGCTTTGCGCTTGGTTTGGCGCTTGGCTTGGCGCTTGGCTTAGCGCCTGGCTTGGCGCTTGGGTTTGCGCTTGATTTGGCCCTTTGTTTAACGCCTGGGTTTGCGCTTGGCTTGGCGCCTAGCTTGGGGCTTGGCTTTGCGCTTGGCTAGGCGCTTGACTTATCGCTTAGTTTGGCGCTTGACTTGGCGCTTGGTTTGGCAATTGGCTGGGCGCTTGGTTTGGCGCTTGGCTTGGCACGTGGTTTGGCGCTTGCCTTAGCGCTTGGGTTGGCGCTTGACTTGGCGCTTAGTTTGACGCTTGGCTTGGCGCTTGGTTTAAAACTTGGCTTTGCGCTTGGCTTGGCGTTTGGCCTGGCGCTAGACTTGGCGCTTGGCTTGGTGCTTGGTTTGGCGCTTAGCATGGCGTTAGGCTAGGCGCTTGGATTGGCGCTTGTCTTGTCGCATAGCTTGGCACTTAGCTTGGCGCTTGGTTTGGCGCTTATTTTGACGCTTGGCTTGGCGCTTGGCTTGTCGCATGACTTGGCACTTAGCTTGGCGCTTGGATTGGCGCTTGGTTTTGCGCTTGGCTTGGCGCTTGGCTTAACGCTTGGCTTGACGCGTTCCTTTGCGCTTGTCTTGCCGCTTGACTTTGCGCTTGGTTTGGCACTTGGTTTGGCGCTTGGTTTGGCGCTTGGCTTGGCGCTTGGCTTGGCGCTTGGTTTAAAGTTTGGTTTTGCGCTTGGCTTGGCGTTTGGCCTGGCGCTTGGCTTGGCGTTTGCCTTAGCGCTTGTCTTGTCGCATGGCTTGGCACTTAGCTTGGCGCTTGGTTTGGCGCTTATCTTGGATCTTGGCTTGGCGCTTGGTTTGGCGCTTGGCTTAGCGCTTGGCTTGGCGCTTGGCTTGGCGCTTGGCTTTGCGCTTGTCTTTGCGCTTGGCTTGGCGCTTTACTTGACGCTTGGTTTGGCACTTGACTTGGCGCTTTGCTTGGCGCTTCGCTTGGGGCTTGGCTTTGCGCTTGGCTAAGCGCTTGACTTATCGCTTAGTTTGGCGCTTGACTTGGCGCTTGGCTTGGCGCTTGGCTTTGCGCTTGGTTTGGCGCTTGGCTTGGCGCTTGGGTTAGCGCTTGGCTTGGCGCTTGGCTTGGCGCTTGGCTTGGAGCTTGGCTTTACGCTTGGCTTAACGCTTGGCTTGGCGCTTGACTTTGCGCTTGGTTTGGCGCTTGGCTTGGCGCTTGGCTTAGCGCCTGGCTTGGCGCTTGGGTTTGCGCTTGATTTGGCCCTTTGTTTAACGCCTGGGTTTGCGCTTGGCTTGGCGCCTAGCTTGGGCTTGGCTTTGCGCTTGGCTAGGCGCTTGACTTATCGCTTAGTTTGGAGCTTGATTTGGCGCTTGGTTTGGCAATTGGCTGGGCGCTTGGTTTGGCGCTTGGCTTGGCACGTGGTTTGGCGCTTGCCTTAGCGCTTGGGTTGGCGCTTGACTTGGCGCTTAGTTTGACGCTTGACTTGGCGCTTGGTTTGGCGCTTGGCTGATCGCTTGGCTTGGCGCTTGGCTTGGCACCAATCTTGGCGCTTGGTTTGGCGCTTGGCTTGGCGCTTAGCTTGTCGCTTGCCTTGGCGCTTAACTTTGCGCTTGGTTTGGCGCTTGTCCTAGAGCTCGGCTTGGCGCCTGGCTTGGCGCCTGGCTTGGCGCTTCCCTTGGCGCTTAACCTTGCGCTGGGTTTGGCGCTTGACCTAGAGCTCGGCTTGGCGCCTGGTCTGGCGCCTGGCTTAGCGCTTGGCTTGGCGCTTGGCTTAGCGCTTAGATTTGCGCTTGGTAAAACGCTTGGTTTGACGCTTGGCTTGGCGCTTGGCTTAGCGCTTGGCTTTGCGCTTGGCTTGGTGCTTGGCTAGGTGTTTGATTTGGCGCTTGCTTTGTCGCTTAACTTTTTGCTTGGCTTGTCGCTTGGCATTGCGCTTGGCTTGGGGCGTGTCTTGCGCTTGGCTTGGCGCTTACCTTGGCGCTTGGCTTGGCGCTCGGCTTTGCGTTTGGTGTAGCGCTTGGCTTGGCGCTTAATTTAGCGCTTACCGTGGCGCTTATCTTTAAGCTCGGTTTACAGCTTGGCTTTGCGCTTGGCTTGTCGCATAACTTGGCACTTAGCTTGGCGATTGGATTGGCGCTTGGCTTAGCGCTTGGCTTGGCGCTTGGCTTAACGCTTGGCTTGACGCATGGCTTTGCGCTTGTCTTGCGGCTTGACTTTGCGCTTGGTTTGGCACTTGGTTTGGCGCTTGGTTTAGCGCTTGGCTTGGCGCTTAGTTTAAAACTTGGCTTTGCGCTTGGCTTGGCGTTTGGCCTGGCGCTAGACTTGGCGCTTGGCTTGGTGCTTGGTTTGGCGCTTAGCATGGCGTTAGGCTAGGCGCTTGGCTTGGCGCTTGTCTTGTCGCATGGCTTGGCACTTAGCTTGGCGCTTGGTTTGGCGCTTATTTTGACGCTTGGCTTGGCGCTTGGCTTGTCGCATGACTTGGCACTTAGCTTGGCGCTTGGATTGGCGCTTGGTTTTGCGCTTGGCTTGGCGCTTGGCTTAACGCTTGGCTTGACGCGTGCCTTTGCGCTTGTCTTGCCGCTTGACTTTGCGCTTGGTTTGGCACTTGGTTTGGCGCTTGGTTTGGCGCTTGGCTTGGCGTTTGGCTTGGCGCTTGGCTTGGCGCTTGGTTTAAAGTTTGGTTTTGCGCTTGGCTTGGCGTTTGGCCTGGCGCTTGGCTTGGCGTTTGGCTTAGCGCTTGTCTTGTCGCATGGCTTGGCACTTAGCTTGGCGCTTGGTTTGGCGCTTATCTTGGATCTTGGCTTGGCGCTTGGTTTGGCACTTTACTTGGCGCTTGGGTTGGCGCTTTACTTCGCGCTTGGTTTGGCGCTTCACTTGACGCTAGGAGTATCGCTTGGCTTGGCGCTTGGGTTGGCGCTTGGTGTGGCGCTTATCTTGGATCTTGGCTTGGCGCTTGGTTTGGCGCTTGGCTTGGCGCTTGACCTGGCGCTTGGGTTGGCGCTTTACTTGACGCTTGGTTTGGCACTTGACTTGGCGCTTGCCTTGGCGTTTAGCTTGACGTTTAGCCTGATGCTTGGCTTGGAGCTTGGCTTGCTGCCTGGGTTGGCGCTTGGCTTTGCGCTAGGCTTTGCGCTTGGCATGGCGCTTGACTTGGCGCTTGGCTTTGCGCTTCGTTTAGCGCTTGGCTTGGCGCTTGGCTTTGCGCTTGGCTTAACGCTTGGCTTGGCGCTTGGCTTGGCACGTGGCTTGGCGCTTGACTTGGCGCTTGGGTTGGCGCCTGGCTTGGAGCTTGGGTTAGCATTTGACTTGGCGCTTGGTTTAGCGCTTGGCTGGGCGCTTGGCTTGGCGCTTGGCTTTCAACATGGTTTGGCGCTTGGCTGGGCGCTTGGCTTGGCGCTTGGCTTTGCGCTTGGTTTAACGCTTACCTTGGCGCTTGGCTTTGCACTTGGTTTGGCGCTTGGCTGGGCGCTTGGCTTGCTGCTTGGCTTGGCACATAGCTTATCGCTTGACTTGGCGCTTGGGTTGGCGCCTGGCTTCGAGCTTGGGTTGGCATTTGACCTGACGTTTGGTTTGGCGCTTGACGTAGCGCTCGGCTTGGCGCCTGGATTGGCGCTTGGCTTAGCGCTTGGCTTGACGCTTGGCTTTGCGCTTGGTAAAGCGCTTGGTTTGACGCTTTGCTTGGCGCTTGCCTTGGCGCTTGCGTTGGCGCTTGGCTTGGCGCTTGACTTGGCGCTTGGCTTGGCACGTGCCTTGCGCTTGGCCAAGCGCTTTGATTAGCGCTTGGCATAGCGCATGGCTTGGCGCGTGGCTTGGCGCTTGGCTTGGCGCTTGCGTTGGCGCTTGGCTTGGCGCTTGATTTGGCGCTTGGCTTAGCACGTGCCTTGCGCTTGGCTTGGCGCTTGGATTAGCGCTTGGCATAGCGCTTGGCTTGGCGCTTGTCTTGTCGCATGGCTTGGCACTTAACTTGGCGCTTGGTTTGACGCTTATTTTGGCGCATGGGTTGGCGCGTGGCTTGGCGCTTGGCTTGGCGCTTGCGTTGGCGCTTGGCTTGGCGCTTGATTTGGCGCTTGGCTTGGCACGTGCCTTGCGCTTGGCCAGGCGCTTGGATTAGCGCTTGGGATAGCGCTTGGCTTGGCGCGTGGCTTGGCGCTTGGCTTGGCGCTTGCGTTGACGCTTGGCTTGGTGCTTGACTTGGCGCTTGGTTTAGCACGTGCCTTGCGCTTGCCTTGGCGCTTATCTTTGCGCTCGGTTTACAGCTTGGCTTGGCGCTTGGCTTAGCACTTGGCTTGTCGCATGGCTTGGCACTTAGCTTAGCGCTTGATTTGGCGCTTGGCTTAGCGATTGGCTTGGCGCTTAGCTTAACGCTTGGCTTGACGCATGGCTTGGCGCTTGGCTTGGCGCTCGGTTTTGCGTTTGGTGTAGCGCTTGGCTTGGCGCTTGGCTTGGCGCTTGGATTGGCGCTTGGCTTAGCGCTTGCCTTGGCGCTTGCCTTGGCGCTTGGCTTGGCACTTAGCTTGGCGCTTGGTTTAGCGCTTGGCTTGGCGCTTGGCTTGGCGCTTGGTTTGGCGCTTGGCTTGGCGCTTGGCTTTGCGCCTGGCTTGTCGCTTTGCTTGGCACTTAGCTTGGCGCTTGGTTTGGCGCTTGGTTTAGCGCTTGGCTTGGCGCTTGGCTTGGCGTTTGGCTAGGTGCTTGGTTTAACGCTTGCTTTGGCGCTTAACGTCGGGCTTGGCTTGTCGCTTGGCTTTGCGCTTGGCTTGGGGCGTGGTTTGCGCTTGGCTTGGCGCTTGGCTTGGCGCTCGGCTTTGCGTTTGGTGTAGCGCTTGGCTTGGCGCTTGGCTTGGCGCTTTGATTGGCGCTTGGCTTAGCGCTTGCCTTGGCGCTTATCTTTGCACTCAGTTTACAGCTTGGCTTGGCGATTGGTTTGGCGCTTGGCTTGGCGCTTGGCTTAGCGCTTGCCTTGGCGCTTGGCTTGTTGCATGGCTTACTACTTAGCTTGGCGCTTGATTTGGCGCTTGGCTTAGCGATTGTCTTGGCGCTTGGCTTAACGCTTGGCTTGACGCATGGCTTGGAGCTTGTCTTGCAGCTTGACTTTGCGCTTGGTTTGGCAATTGGTTTGGCGCTTAGTTTGGCGCTTGGCTTGGCGCTTTGCTTGGCGCTTGGTTTAAAGCTTGGCTTTGCGCTTGGCTTGGCGTTTGGCCTGGCGCTTGGCTTGGCGCTTGGCTTGGTGCTTGGTTTGGCGGTTAGCATGGCATTAGGCTAGGCGCTTGGCTTGGCGCTTGGCTTTGCGCCTGGCTTGTCGCATGGCTTGGCACTTAGCTTGTCGCTTGGTTCGGCGCTTGGCTTAGCGCTTGGCTTGGCGCTTAACTTGGCGCTTGGCTTGGCGCTTGGCTTCGCGCTTCGCTTGGCGCTTGGCTTGGCGATTGGCTTTGCGCCTGGTTTGGCGCTTGGCTCGGCGCTTGGTTTGGCGCTTGGATTGGCGCTTTAATTTACGCTTGGTTTGGCGCTTGACTTGGCGCTTGGGTTGTCGCTTGGATTAATGCTTTGTTTGGCGCTTTACTTGACGCTTCGCTTGTCGCTTGGCTTGGCGCTTTGGTTGGCGCTTGGTGTGGTGCTTGGTTTGGCGCTATACTTAACGCATGGCTTGGCGCTTGACTTGGCGCTTGGCTTGGCGCTTGACTTGGCGCTTGTTTTGGCGCTTGGCTCGGCGCTTGACTTGGCGCTTTGCTTGGCGCTTCGCTTGGGGCTTGGCTTTGCGCTTGGCTAGGCGCTTGACTTATCGCTTAGTTTGGCGCTTGACTTGGCGCTTGGCTTGGCGCTTGGCTTAACGCTTGGCTTGGCGCTTGGCTTTGCGCTTGGTTTGGCGCTTGGCTTGGCGCTTGGCTTAGCGCCTGGCTTGGCGCTTGGGTTTGCGCTTGATTTGGCCCTTTGTTTAACGCCTGGGTTTGCGCTTGGCTTGGAGCCTAGCTTGGGGCTTGGCTTTGCGCTTGGCTAGGCGCTTGACTTATCGCTTAGTTTGGCGCTTGACTTGGCGCTTGGTTTGGCAATTGGCTGGGCGCTTGGTTTGGCGCTTGGCTTGGCACGTGGTTTGGCGCTTGCCTTAGCGCTTGGGTTGGCGCTTGACTTGGCGCTTAGTTTGACGCATGGCTTGGCGCTTGGTTTAAAACTTGGCTTTGCGCTTGGCTTGGCGTTTGGCCTGGCGCTAGACTTGGCGCTTGGCTTGGTGCTTGGTTTGGCGCTTAGCATGGCGTTAGGCTAGGCGCTTGGATTGGCGCTTGTCTTGTCGCATGGCTTGGCACTTAGCTTGGCGCTTGGTTTGGCGCTTATTTTGACGCTTGGCTTGGCGCTTGGCTTGTCGCATGACTTGGCACTTAGCTTGGCGCTTGGATTGGCGCTTGGTTTTGCGCTTGGCTTGGCGCTTGGCTTAACGCTTGGCTTGACGCGTTCCTTTGCGCTTGTCTTGCCGCTTGACTTTGCGCTTGGTTTGGCACTTGGTTTGGCGCTTGGTTTGGCGCTTGGCTTGGCGCTTGGCTTGGCGCTTGGTTTAAAGTTTGGTTTTGCGCTTGGCTTGGCGTTTGGCCTGGCGCTTGGCTTGGCGTTTGGCTTAGCGCTTGTCTTGTCGCATGGCTTGGCACTTAGCTTGGCGCTTGGTTTGGCGCTTATCTTGGATCTTGGCTTGGCGCTTGGTTTGGCGCTTGGCTTAGCGCTTGGCTTGGCGCTTGGGTTGGCGCTTGGCTTTGCGCTTGTCTTTGCGCTTGGCTTGGCGCTTTACTTGACGCTTGGTTTGGCACTTGACTTGGCGCTTTGCTTGGCGCTTCGCTTGGGGCTTGGCTTTGCGCTTGGCTAGGCGCTTGACTTATCGCTTAGTTTGGCGCTTGACTTGGCGCTTGGCTTGGCGCTTGGCTTTGCGCTTGGTTTGGCGCTTGGCTTGGCGCTTGGCTTAGCGCCTGGCTTGGCGCTTGGCTTGGCGCTTGGCTTGGAGCTTGGCTTGGCGCTTTACTTGACGCTTGGTTTGGCACTTGACTTGGCGCTTTGCTTGGCGCTTCGCTTGGGGCTTGGCTTTGCGCTTGGCTAGGCGCTTGACTTATCGCTTAGTTTGGCGCTTGACTTGGCGCTTGGCTTGGCGCTTGGCTTTGCGCTTGGTTTGGCGCTTGGCTTGGCGCTTGGCTTAGCGCCTGGCTTGGCGCTTGGCTTAACGCTTGGCTTGGCGCTTGGCTTTGCGCTTGGTTTGGCGCTTGGCTTGGCGCTTGGCTTAGCGCCTGGCTTGGCGCTTGGGTTTGCGCTTGATTTGGCCCTTTGTTTAACGCCTGGGTTTGCGCTTGGCTTGGCGCCTAGCTTGGGCTTGGCTTTGCGCTTGGCTAGGCGCTTGACTTATCG
Organism: Agriotes lineatus; assembly: GCA_940337035.1. Classification (NCBI taxonomy): domain Eukaryota; kingdom Metazoa; phylum Arthropoda; class Insecta; order Coleoptera; family Elateridae; genus Agriotes; species Agriotes lineatus. The sequence continues at coordinate 6,720 of CALNHX010007876.1, read as the reverse complement.
CTTAGTTTGGAGCTTGATTTGGCGCTTGGTTTGGCAATTGGCTGGGCGCTTGGTTTGGCGCTTGGCTTGGCACGTGGTTTGGCGCTTGCCTTAGCGCTTGGGTTGGCGCTTAACTTGGCGCTTAGTTTGACGCTTGACTTGGCGCTTGGTTTGGCGCTTGGCTGATCGCTTGGCTTGGCGCTTGGCTTGGCACCAATCTTGGCGCTTGGTTTGGCGCTTGGCTTGGCGCTTAGCTTGGCGCTTGCCTTGGCGCTTAACTTTGCGCTTGGTTTGGCGCTTGGTTTGGCGCTTGTCCTAGAGCTCGGCTTGGCGCCTGGCTTGGCGCCTGGCTTGGCGCTTCCCTTGGCGCTTAACCTTGCGCTGGGTTTGGCGCTTGACCTAGAGCTCGGCTTGGCGCCTGGTCTGGCGCCTGGCTTAGCGCTTGGCTTGGCGCTTGGCTTAGCGCTTAGCTTGGCGCTTGGCTTGGTGCTTGGCTAGGTGTTTGATTTGGCGCTTGCTTTGTCGCTTAACTTTTTGCTTGGCTTGTCGCTTGGCATTGCGCTTGGCTTGGGGCGTGTCTTGCGCTTGGCTTGGCGCTTACCTTGGCGCTTGGCTTGGCGCTCGGCTTTGCGTTTGGTGTAGCGCTTGGCTTGGCGCTTAATTTAGCGCTTACCGTGGCGCTTATCTTTAAGCCTTGGCTTTGCGCTTGGCTTGTCGGATAACTTGGCACTTAGCTTGGCGATTGGATTGGCGCTTGGCTTAACGCTTGGCTTGACGCATGGCTTTGCGCTTGTCTTGCGGCTTGACTTTGCGCTTGGTTTGGCACTTGGTTTGGCGCTTGGTTTAGCGCTTGGCTTGGCGCTTAGTTTAAAACTTGGCTTTGCGCTTGGCTTGGCGTTTGGCCTGGCGCTAGACTTGGCGCTTGGCTTGGTGCTTGGTTTGGCGCTTAGCATGGCGTTAGGCTAGGCGCTTGGCTTGGCGCTTGTCTTGTCGCATGGCTTGGCACTTAGCTTGGCGCTTGGTTTGGCGCTTATTTTGACGCTTGGCTTGGCGCTTGGCTTGTCGCATGACTTGGCACTTAGCTTGGCGCTTGGATTGGCGCTTGGTTTTGCGCTTGGCTTGGCGCATGGCTTAACGCTTGGCTTGACGCGTGCCTTTGCGCTTGTCTTGCCGCTTGACTTTGCGCTTGGTTTGGCACTTGGTTTGGCGCTTGGTTTGGCGCTTGGCTTGGCGCTTGGCTTGGCGCTTGGCTTGGCGCTTGGTTTAAAGTTAGGTTTTGCGCTTGGCTTGGCGTTTGGCCTGGCGCTTGGCTTGGCGTTTGGCTTAGCGCTTGTCGTGTCGCATGGCTTGGCTCTTAGCTTGGCGCTTGGTTTGGCGCTTATCTTGGATCTTGGCTTGGCGCTTGGTTTGGCACTTTACTTGGCGCTTGGGTTGGCGCTTTACTTCGCGCTTGGTTTGGCACTTCACTTGACGCTAGGAGTATCGCTTGGCTTGGCGCTTGGGTTGGCGCTTGGTGTGGCGCTTATCTTGGATCTTGGCTTGGCGCTTGGTTTGGCGCTTGGCTTGGCGCTTGACCTGGCGCTTGGGTTGGCGCTTTACTTGACGCTTGGTTTGGCACTTGACTTGGCGCTTGCCTTGGCGTTTAGCTTGGCGCTTAGCCTGATGCTTGGCTTGGAGCTTGGCTTGCTGCCTGGGTTGGCGCTTGGCTTTGCGCTAGGCTTTGCGCTTGGCTTGGCGCTTGACTTGGCGCTTGGCTTTGCGCTTCGTTTAGCGCTTGGCTTGGCGCTTGGCTTTGCGCTTGGCTTAACGCTTGGCTTGGCGCTTGGCTTGGCGCTTGGCTTGGCACGTGGATTGGCGCTTGACTTGGCGCTTGGGTTGACGCCTGGCTTGGAGCTTGGGTTAGCATTTGACTTGGCGCTTGGTTTAGCGCTTGGCTGAGCGCTTGGCTTGGCGCTTGGCTTTCAACTTGGTTTGGCGCTTGGCTGGGCGCTTGGCTTGGCGCTTGGCTTTGCGCTTGGTTTAACGCTTGGCTTGGCGTTTGGCTTTGCACTTGGTTTGGCGCTTGGCTGGGCGCTTGGCTTGCTGCTTGGCTTGGCACATAGCTTATCGCTTGACTTGGCGCTTGGGTTGGCGCCTGGCTTCGAGCTTGGGTTGGCATTTGACCTGACGTTTGGTTTGGCGCTTGACGTAGCGCTCGGCTTGGCGCCTGGATTGGCGCTTGGCTTAGCGCTTGGCTTGACGCTTGGCTTTGCGCTTGGTAAAGCGCTTGGTTTGACGCTTTGCTTGGCGCTTGCCTTGGCGCTTGCGTTGGCTCTTGGCTTGGCGCTTGACTTGGCGCTTGGCTTGGCACGTGCCTTGGATCTTGGCTTGGCGCTTGGTTTGGCACTTTACTTGGCGCTTGGGTTGGCGCTTTACTTCGCGCTTGGTTTGGCACTTCACTTGACGCTAGGAGTATCGCTTGGCTTGGCGCTTGGGTTGGCGCTTGGTGTGGCGCTTATCTTGGATCTTGGCTTGGCGCTTGGTTTGGCGCTTGGCTTGGCGCTTGACCTGGCGCTTGGGTTGGCGCTTTACTTGACGCTTGGTTTGGCACTTGACTTGGCGCTTGCCTTGGCGTTTAGCTTGGCGCTTAGCCTGATGCTTGGCTTGGAGCTTGGCTTGCTGCCTGGGTTGGCGCTTGGCTTTGCGCTAGGCTTTGCGCTTGGCTTGGCGCTTGACTTGGCGCTTGGCTTTGCGCTTCGTTTAGCGCTTGGCTTGGCGCTTGGCTTTGCGCTTGGCTTAACGCTTGGCTTGGCGCTTGGCTTGGCGCTTGGCTTGGCACGTGGCTTGGCGCTTGACTTGGCGCTTGGGTTGTCGCCTGGCTTGGAGCTTGGGTTAGCATTTGACTTGGCGCTTGGTTTAGCGCTTGGCTGAGCGCTTGGCTTGGCGCTTGGCTTTCAACTTGGTTTGGCGCTTGGCTGGGCGCTTGGCTTGGCGCTTGGCTTTGCGCTTGGTTTAACGCTTGGCTTGGCGTTTGGCTTTGCACTTGGTTTGGCGCTTGGCTGGGCGCTTGGCTTGCTGCTTGGCTTGGCACATAGCTTATCGCTTGACTTGGCGCTTGGGTTGGCGCCTGGCTTCGAGCTTGGGTTGGCATTTGACCTGACGTTTGGTTTGGCGCTTGACGTAGCGCTCGGCTTGGCGCCTGGATTGGCGCTTGGCTTAGCGCTTGGCTTGACGCTTGGCTTTGCGCTTGGTAAAGCGCTTGGTTTGACGCTTTGCTTGGCGCTTGCCTTGGCGCTTGCGTTGGCTCTTGGCTTGGCGCTTGACTTGGCGCTTGGCTTGGCACGTGCCTTGCGCTTGGCCAAGCGCTTTGATTAGCGCTTGGCATAGCGCATGGCTTGGCGCGTGGCTTGGCGCTTGGCTTGGCGCTTGCGTTGGCGCTTGGCTTGGCGCTTGATTTGGCGCTTGGCTTAGCACGTGCCTTGCGCTTGGCTTGGCGCTTGGATTAGCGCTTGGCATAGCGCTTGGCTTGGCGCTTGTCTTGTCGCATGGCTTGGCACTTAACTTGGCGCTTGGTTTGACGCTTATTTTGGCGCTTGGCTTGGCGCTTGGCTTGCCGCATGACCTGGCACTTAGCTTGGCGTTTATCTTGGCGCTTGGCTTGGCGTTTGGTTTGGCGCTTGGATTGGCGCTTGCCTTGGCGTTTGGATTGGCGCTTGGCTTGGCGCTTGGTTTGGAACTTGGCTTGTTGCCTGAGATGGCGCTTGGCTTTGCGCTTGGTTTGGCGCTTGGCTTGGCGCTTGGCTTGGCACGTAGCTTGGCGCTTGACTTGGCGCTTGGGTTGGCGCTTGGCTTGGCGCTTGGCTTTGCACTTGGTTTGGCGCTTGGCTGGGCGCTTGGCTTGGTGCTTGACTTGGCGCTTGGCTTTGCGCTTTGTTTAGCGCTTGGCTTGGCGCTTGGCTTTGCGCTTGGCTTAACGCTTGGCTTGGCGCTTGGCTTGGCGCTTGGCTTGGCACGTAGCTTGGCGCTTGACTTGGCGCTTGGGTTGGCGCCTGGCTTGGAGCTTGGGTTGCTGCCTGGGTTGGCGCCTGGCTTTGCGCTAGGCTTTGCGCTTGGCTTGGCGCTTGACTTGGCGCTTGGCTTTGCGCTTTGTTTAGCGCTTGGCTTGGCGCTTGGCTTTGCGCTTGGCTTAACGCTTGGCTTGGCGCTTGGCTTGGCGCTTGGCTTGGCACGTAGCTTGGCGCTTGACTTGGCGCTTGGGTTGGCGCCTGGCTTGGAGCTTGGGTTGGCATTTGACTTGGCGCTTGGTTTAGCGCTTGGCTGGGCCCTTGGCTTGGCGCTTGGCTTTGCGCTTGGTTTAACGCTTGGCTTGGCGCTTGGCTTTGCACTTGGTTTGGCGCTTGGCTGGGCGCTTGGCTTGGTGCTTGGCTTGGCACATAGCTTATCGCTTGACTTGGCGATTGGTTTGGCGCTTGGCTTCGAGCTTGGGTTGGCATTTGACTTGACGTTTGGTTTGGCGCTTGACGTAGCGCTCGGCTTGGTGCCTGGATTGGCGCTTGGCTTAGCGCTTGGCTTGACGCTTGGCTTTGCGCTTGGTAAAGCGCTTGGTTTGACGCTTGGCTTGGCGCTTGGCTTGACGTTTGCGTTGGCGCTTGGCTTGGCGCTTGACTTGGCGCTTGGCTTGGCACGTGCCTTGCGCTTGGCCAGGCGCTTGGATTAGCGCTTGGCATAGCGCATGGCTTGGCGCGTGGCTTGGCGCTTGGCTTGGCGCTTGCGTTGGCGCTTGGCTTGGCGCTTGATTTGGCGCTTGGCTTGGCACGTGCCTTGCGCTTGGCCAGGCGCTTGGATTAGCGCTTGGGATAGCGCTTGGCTTGGCGCGTGGCTTGGCGCTTGGCTTGGCGCTTGCGTTGGCGCTTGGCTTGGCGCTTGACTTGGCGCTTGGTTTAGCACGTGCCTTGCGCTTGCCTTGGCGCTTATCTTTGCGCTCGGTTTACAGCTTATCTTGGCGCTTGGCTTAGCACTTGGCTTGTCGCATGGCTTGGCACTTAGCTTAGCGCTTGATTTGGCGCTTGGCTTAGCGATTGGCTTGGCGCTTGGCTTAACGCTTGGCTTGACGCATGGCTTGGCGCTTGGCTTGGCGCTCGGTTTTGCGTTTGGTGTAGCGCTTGGCTTGGCGCTTGGCTTGGCGCTTGGATTGGCGCTTGGCTTAGCGCTTGCCTTGGCGCTTGCCTTGGCGCTTGGCTTGGCACTTAGCTTGGCGCTTGGTTTAGCGCTTGGCTTGGCGCTTGGCTTGGCGCTTGGTTTGGCGCTTGGCTTGGCGCTTGGCTTTGCGCCTGGCTTGTCGCTTTGCTTGGCACTTAGCTGGGCGCTTGGTTTGGCGCTTGGTTTAGCGCTTGGCTTGGCGCTTGGCTTGGCGCTTGGCTAGGTGCTTGGTTTAACGCTTGCTTTGGCGCTTAACGTCGGGCTTGGCTTGTCGCTTGGCTTTGCGCTTGGCTTGGGGCGTGGTTTGCGCTTGGCTTGGCGCTTTGATTGGCGCTTGGCTTAGCGCTTGCCTTGGCGCTTATCTTTGCACTCAGTTTACGGCTTGGCTTGGCGCTTGGTTTGGCGCTTGGCTTGGCGCTTGGCTTAGCGCTTGCCTTGGCGCTTGGCTTGTTGCATGGCTTACCACTTAGCTTGGCGCTTGATTTGGCGCTTGGCTTAGCGATTGTCTTGGCGCTTGGCTTAACGCTTGGCTTGACGCATGGCTTGGCGCTTGTCTTGCAGCTTGACTTTGCGCTTGGTTTGGCAATTGGTTTGGCGCTTAGTTTGGCGCTTGGCTTGGCGCTTTGCTTGGCGCTTGGTTTAAAGCTTGGCTTTGCGCTTGGCTTGGCGTTTGGCCTGGCGCTTGGCTTGGCGCTTGGCTTGGTGCTTGGTTTGGCGGTTAGCATGGCGTTAGGCTAGGCGCTTGGCTTGGCGCTTGGCTTTGCGCCTGGCTTGTCGCATGGCTTGGCACTTAGCTTGTCGCTTGGTTTGGCGCTTGGCTTAGCGCTTGGCTTGGCGCTTAACTTGGCGCTTGGCTTGGCGCTTGGCTTGGCGCTTGGCTTCGCGCTTCGCTTGGCGCTTGACTTGGCGATTGGCTTTGCGCCTGGTTTGGCGCTTGGCTCGGCGCTTGGTTTGGCGCTTGGATTGGCGCTTTACTTTACGCTTGGTTTGGCGCTTGACTTGGCGCTTGGGTTGTCGCTTGGATTAATGTTTTGTTTGGCGCTTTACTTGACGCTTCGCTTGTCGCTTGGCTTGGCGCTTTGGTTGGCGCTTGGTGTGGTGCTTGGTTTGGCGTTATACTTAACGCATGGCTTGGCGCTTGACTTGGCGCTTGGCTTGGCGCTTGACTTGGCGCTTGTTTTGGCGCTTGGCTTGGCGCTTGACTTGGCGCTTTGCTTGGCGCTTCGCTTGGGGCTTGGCTTTGCGCTTGGCTAGGCGCTTGACTTATCGCTTAGTTTGGCGCTTGACTTGGCGCTTGGCTTGGCGCTTGGCTTTGCGCTTGGTTTGGCGCTTGGCTTTGCGCTTCGTTTGGCGCTTGGCTTGGAGCTTGGCTTTACGCTTGGCTTAACGCTTGGCTTGGCGCTTGGCTTTGCGCTTGGTTTGGCGCTTGGCTTGGCGCTTGGCTTAGCGCCTGGCTTGGCACTTAGCTTGGCGCTTGGTTTGGCGCTTATTTTGACGCTTGGCTTGGCGCTTGGCTTGTCGCATGACTTGGCACTTAGCTTGGCGCTTGGATTGGCGCTTGGT
>CALNHX010007875.1:0-68088 GCA_940337035.1 Agriotes lineatus | reverse complement strand
CGTCCTCGGACACGAGTTTCTTCCGGTTAGGATTAGCTCTGCTAAACAGGATTGACGTTTGTTTAAGTTTTCTTGTAGACAGAAGTACCAGTCCTCAACTTCAGGACAATTTTCGGATGTCGTCCAGTGTTTCTCAGTGTTGAGCAAAAGGTAAGGTTGTTCAGGAATGATTGTTTGGTTCTGAATAGGGATTGAATATAGGTGGAAGTACTTGTATGGGGAAGATGTTATAGGTACATGAATTTTAAATAGTATTATTTTATTTTGAATGAATACTTGTGTTGAGAAAAGAAAATAATAACTCATTATTGTTCTAAATTTAGGTGTTTGTTCTGTACCGTAAATTTTTTCCAATTTTTTGATTACTGATTTAATTTGATTAAGTTTAATTATTGAACTATGCAAAATATTCAATTTAGCAAATGAAATTGCAGTTTCTAAATTGTCAAATATATATTGAATAGAATGAAGTTGTATGATCAAGTTATCGATAAGAGTTGAAGAACAAAAATGTTTGTTCTAATTTCGCGAGTTCTTTAAATTCTTTCGATAGATTTACTAGTTGATTTTCCAGTATTATCTGGTTATCTTTCAGTTTTTGAAAATCGTTAATGTAAGCGTTTGAAATTTGTTTGAGTAGATTTTGTTGACCATTTAGATTTTTGCTTAATTTACTTTCATCTTGTATTAAATTTTCGAGATACGACTTTATGTATTGTTCATCGTCTGAATCTAATGTACCGAATAGCCATTTTTGAATCTTTCCTACGCCGTTTATTAATCCTCTTTTCTCGCGATGATTCTCAGAAAAGGCGCTAATCTTACTGAAAACTATATCTAATAATGACTTAGCATTTAGTATTTTATTTATAAGTAATGAAGAAAAATTATTATGGGTTTTTTGTTGGTTGGTAACATTATATAATTTTGTCAATGATTCTCCAATTCTTAATAGTGATATCTCTGGGTTAGTTAAGTTAATAGGATATATAAAAGTGTGTTTTGAAATAATAACTTTTGTTTGGCCTATGTGGATGGGAAGAACAGGATTTTTAATTTCTTTTATTTCTAAGGCGTATGCTAAACCTAGTACTGGAATTAGTAGGGTCAGTAAGAGGCGGTTCATGCTGATTGGTGTCTGAAACAATACGTTGAGGTTTTATTATTTTTTTATGATAAGTTTTAAATTTTGACTTGACTTTATTATTACTATCTGTAATAGGGCTTTCAAGTTTTTCGTATGGATTGGCTGTTTTTCTCTGAGAGGCGTTTCTATTTTTTAATTTATAAAGATTCTTAGTGTTATCGATTTTGACAGTTGGTTGTCTATTTTTATTGACATGCTTCAGTTGCTTTTGTTGATTTTTCGTAAGTTTTTCTTGAATAAAGTTATTAAGAACTTGTAAATTTTGTGTATGATCTTCAATGTATTGTGTAATTTTAACCTTGTCATCAATTTCGAAAGGATTTCTGTAATCTAATCTTCCACGGGTTATTTGGAAGGGTGTATAATTTGTAGCACTATGCACAGAGTTGTTGTATGATAGCAAAGCGTAGTTCATAAGAGTTTCAATGGATTCATTTGGTTTAGAATTTTTCAACGTCAGTATGGTTTCAGCTAGAGTTGAATGAAAACGTTCTACAGGGCTGTTACTGTTGGGATTTGAAAATTCTAAGGTAGTTAAATTGTTTTGAATTTTTAATAGAGAGCTTGGAATTTTAACGGAAGTACTAATGATATCGGAAATGACAATCTCACAATCAGGTAGGTTAGTTCTTATTTGTTTTAAAATGGACGTGAAAGGAGGTTTTTCTATTTTTTGGCAATTAAATTGTTCTCTATAATGCAATGGAATTTTTATGATGTTATTGAACAGAGTTTTATTATGTGTATCTATATTTAATTTTAATTTACGCAAATCTCTTATGCCTATAATCCCATCGAAATAGTCATGAAAGTTATACAGGATAAATTCTAAATTACCTGTTAAGGGTTTGAATTCATTAAACAATGGAATGTTAGCTTTTAAATTTGAATGACTTTGACCAGTGCAAGTGATGATTGGTGTGGTTGATTTAAAGATGCTGTCTGAATAAAATTTTTCTGCTACATATGGATGTAATAATGAAGGATGGCAGCCTGTGTCAATTAATAGTTTGATAGGAGGATGACTAATTTGAATGAATGGTAATGAATTGGGTGTCAGATTATTTAAATCTAGGAATTGTCTATCGGTAACTTGTCTTCGTGAAAATTTTGATTGTCTGCTGATTGTTCATATAGGTCGGACGTCTCGTTGTTTTCGTAGAAATGATTATTTTGATGTTCCATATCGTATTCGTAATTAGGATAGGAATATTCCGGTTGATAGTCGATATCATAAATTTCGGTGTAATCTGTAGGCGTAATTTCCGTTTCTAGATTTGTTAGTTCTTCAAATGTGAAATTAGGCGGACCTGTACGTTGGAAAAATGTATTTTGATTATAATTTTGATGATTGGTTCTAGCAGATGGTAATCTAGAGGTAGTAGACATAGGTTCTGGTTTATTTTGGGGTTTATGAGAATTTTTTGGTGAATATACATTAGTTGGTTTACCGAATACTTGAGAGTTGGTAAAATATTTCGGTTGTACCTGGCGAGGTTCAATTTTAATTGGTTGGCTAGGAAATGTTGGTCGATAACTGTTATTATTATGTCTGAACGGGGTTTGAGATGCGTAAGTGTTTTGATGTGGATTAGAGAATGTCATAGAATGATTAAATACGGGTCGAATGTTAGTTTTGTTGTATAATGATCTGTTAAAATTATGATTATTAGGCGAATTTTTCTGAAATGATTTGTGTGGCTGTTGCCTTAAATTAATTTGTTGTTCTAGAAGGGAATGATTTAATACGAGTGAGGTGGCTTCGTCTATATTTGCTGGGTTTTTTAACATTAATAGTGTTCGCAATTCAGAATTTACATTTGACATTAGAACAGTAACTGCTGTCATTTCGTTTTGATTTACAAGAGCTAACTTTGTTGCTGCGTCAATTTTACTTTCTGAATTAATTTTTAAATTTAAGCGCATTTTTATTAATTTTAATCTTTCCAAAAAGTCTAAAATTTCTTCGTTTTTATTTCTTGTTAGAAATATAAACTGTTGTTGTAATACATGCCTATCAATTTGTCGCCAAATTTTTCTCTTAATGCCTGTTTTATTTCTGGCCAAGTATCATGGTCAGGCCTACATAACAAAAAATCTCTTGCTTCGTCAATGATTTTAGAATAAATTGACGCGAAAACGAATTCGCTTAAGCTATTGTCTGTGGTTTTACCGTATCTATCGAAAAATTTATCTGTTGTGTTTATAAACGATTCTAAATGTTCACTTCGACCAGTGAAGGGGCGAAGGGTGTTCGCAATTTCTTTTGCAGCTTGTATAGTTGCCATATTTAAAGATAATTCACTTAGAGCTGTAGATAACTCTTCTATGTTAACAATTGACATACAAATAAAGTGGAAAAAATGGAAAAAGGAAGAAGCTCAACACTTACGTTTTGCTAGTAGTCTTCGTAGTCCTAGCCCTGTCCAAGGTTCTGGATTCAGATGAATGGTTGAAACCAACGGTGAAGTGGTGAAGTTCTGCGACTTGAAGTTCTGCGGCTTCTTCAGTTGTTCACCTTCTGAATTTCTACCGACTGCGCCAATTATGTTTCTTTAAAAGAAAACGTCGATTCCACTATGGAAGTTTTATTATAATAATGAGTTCTTACAAGTACAATAGCTTCGGTAAGACTGCTGATGGCAGGCTCGGGATGATATTTATTACTATCCTAATCAATAAGATAAGGCAAAGTTCATTTAGGAGTAATTCTCCAGATGAACTAACAAATACACAAATAGTGATAAACAATAGTAAATACAATACAAGTAAACAGTGATGAACGATTTGTAGTTTATAAACTTAATTATCTCTATTAGAAAACGACTGGCTGCGTGATGTCATGACTCGTGACAATTCATAATACTTCTATGGATTTTACAAATTTGAAGCTTTCACACTATGAGATCTGTAAAGCTCGATCCCTCGCAAATTATTGCTAATAAAGTTTTACATGCTGCTACAAGAATTTTCTCACGCCGGCACGAAATTTTTACGATCGAGTTGCAACATTTGCACTTATGATCACGTTCTGGCCATATACCTTTGCCTATTTTCTCGGCGTACGAAGTAAACCCGGCACAAATTTACTCTAATCTATTCGTGAGATTGAAATATCTCCAGCTTCCCAGAGAGGCACGTTTCTAAACACCGGCTAACATTCGCTTGTTGTAATTTTAATATTACATTTTGCCTACGAATTCTACTTTAAAATATTTATGATACAAATGGCTTATAGCTATCTAAAGTACAGTTTCCTACAACCGCGTATAGTTCATTTCATTAAATAACGCAAATCCCAACAGCTAATAGTATATTATTATATGAGCGATTATGACAGCCATTACTCACGAAGATGGCATCTGCGCCACAAGCCGAAGGCGCGTGGAGCAAGTAATCTCAGTGAATAATGGCCATAATCGCGAATGTAATACGATATTTTATCTACTCCTATGCAATAGGAGTTTTGTGTTCATATTCCGAATTATGACATTTGTGGCAGCTGTTAACTGCAATAGTATGAGTGGATAACAAGGTCTTTAAAAGACGCGCGAGTTTTCGAGCACCACGGCTTGCGAAACGTTAGCCTGTATGGATTTACAATCAAAGATGTCAAGTCAAAACATGAGGGGATTGGGAGGGTTCATAAGCTGCAACAAAAATAATTATTACAGACACCCTTTCTGGATTTTACACGGTGCATAGTACACGAAACCAAATATTGTTAGCTGTTGCTGTACAACATTGAAGCTATCTAAGCGAAATTAGATTTTCATATTGACAAACTAAGGTTTTAAACAATATACAGTTGATTTTGATAACATGTATTGCGCGAAACTCAGCAAATAGAACATGGAATAAGCGTAAGCCCTTTCGCTTTGAGTGCTGAATTTCAGAAAGTGCACTAATGGAGAGCATCTCAAGCCGCTTAACGCATCATTAAGTCTATGAATCATTCATGACGGCATGGTACCGGATATTCAAACGCAAATTAGCCATATTACAATAGCAACATTTCAAGAATGCAAAGTTTCGCCGTTAATTGCACATCGCGCGAGCGCGAGCTTTGGACACCTCGCTCTTCGGCGGTCGGAGCTTTCTTTATGGCAGTCGGCAGTGCTCTGCGCTTTCCTCGCAGCTGCGGATCGCATGCTTTCTACTCCGGTTTCCGCGGAAGGGCATTGCGTGTTCAAAACGGCGTTAAAACAGTTTGACACTTCCTCTGACACACACATTTTCTTCAAATGCAGGGGACGCATTCAAATCGAGAACTTTAGTGCAGGCAAAGTTGCGGACAACTTGTGGAGAAGGTTTTGAAAACTTTAAAAGTGCTGAAACTTGTATAAGTTATGATGCTTCAAGGAAATTAGTGCAGCGTGTCGAGGTAAAGTTCCAACAGTGCTAACATTTAAAATGCCCCATTGCAAATCCTTAATTAACATCTACTTAAAATTATCGAATCTTGGGGGGTTTAACTTCCGAGGAAATATAATTTCGCTGAGTGAGTCTCGTTTTCAATGGGACTGAAAACGAAGCTGCATTGTTACCTATCAAACATATAAGCACACAGTTTACACGTTATCGTGTCCATTTTTCTATAACAATAAGTAAATAAGGTCCAGTATCTCTTTTACCTTTAGAGCTACGGTCGAAAAGTTTAAAATTTTTAATGCAACATTTTAGGTCGATTAATGTTGATTAATGCAAAGTGAAGTATGAAGTTATATATAAAAGTTACTTGGTTAATGAATAATGTGTAATTTCCAAAACTACATATTAGTTCTTCAATTTCATGGACTGTTATATAGGCATTAAATACGAACTTCCATGATTTCTAAGTATTGATATTTGCGATATTCCATTTAAAGCTCGTAAACCTATATACGTTATTTCGGTTTTAATAATAACGAAAGTTACCATTGAATTCCAAACAAAAATGGGATATCCTTTATCTTCAATATTCAAAGCGAAACGTACAGAAACAATTTGAATAATCCGTACTCAAACATTTTAAAGCTTAACGCCCTGAACAAATGCTCCTTTGAATAGGAACAAGGCAAAGTTATATTCGCTCCAAAAGCACAATTCTTCCAAAATTTACTTTCATTCAGTGTTATGTTAATTTCCAGCATAATATATTTGAAATATTTCTAACTTAAACAACGCCCAATTTCTAACAAAGAAATTGTAACTGCCTTTTTCTGATAGTTTTAGGAAAATCAGAAAAGGGGCTACAGAAAAGGAAGGGTTGCTTGAAATTCTATTAAAAATTTAATTTCAGAGTTGGGTCACTTACCAAACCTAAATAATTTTTTTCGTAGAAACGGGGTCGAAAATGTCGCAGGTTTTAATTATACAGGCCGTCGGCGGACGAGATTCACTCTAGCCTAATTAATGAAGATTAACGAGTTAGTGAATAAGCTTGCTTGTAGTTTCTCCCAGTTTCAATAAAAATCGTTTTTTTAAATTTGATACGGAACATTTAAAATCAATTAGCTTTCATTAAAGTAAAATTTAAGTCAGAAGAACTATAATATAATGGTGAGAAACGTACGATTCTAAAATTAATATTTTCTATTGGATAAGCAAATCTTTCAAAGTTATTAGTATTATAATTAAGAAGGACAGATCAGATACATACATTCATAGCCGGATATTCTTGTATCCGAAGGTATAGAGAACAGTTCAGAAATGAACTAAAATTGACTTTTGAAGTCGAAGTGGTTCTTAATAGACAATTTCTAGTCTAGTATGCGTATATCAAATATTTTCTACACTTTTGTTAGTAACTGTAAGACAACTAGTTCATCCTTCTGAGCGCTAATAAAGTTTGTGTTAAAGAAAAGGTGAAACCGTCCAGCACTGTTTAATATGATTTCTTGTCACAGTCACAGATATATGAAGGTCGAATGGCCATCAACTTCTCTGTATTACACCAATATAGAAAAAGTCGATTACGTTATTCAATTCAATCTTCGAATTATAGTTAGGGTTCGGAATTCGTGGAATAAGTTTCATTTGCATGAAAAAATATTCACGACGAACTTGGACACAAAAAAGTATGTGCTCGCTGGGATTCACATAAATAACGTGTGTAACAAAAGTTTTGGCACAATCTTTTTCGCTAGTAAATTCATAATGCATCACCGATATCTAGTCACCACTGAAAACAAAACTGCAGTATATGTCAGCTTTCATATTATTCGTGTCATTTCGTTTATTAGTTTTACTAGAAGGTCTAATAAAACAAAAGGAGGTAAAATTATTCCTAAAGTATTTCTCAAATTTTCCAAATAACAAATTGTTAAAATTTTTCGAAAAGAAACATTTCCCGTAGAATCATTTATTGTACAATTAGGAATTGTAAAAAATTCCAGATTTCAATTGTTCGAAGAGTCAATATGAGAACCAACTACGAACAAAAATCTATCAAAAAGATCGTGCTATGAATATTTCAGTCATCCAAAGACTAATGCACCTATAAAAGAACAAGGGCCCCTATCAATAGTTTCGTTTAGTTTTCATGACTTGAAGTGATTTCAAAGAATAGTAATATACCGGGTGGCCAAGATAAAAGAGGTCCCGTGTCCTGTACCATACTGAAAGTGAGATTGATGCCCAGCGGCCATTTTGTGTTAACTGTGTATTGCTCGGTGTTGCGTTGTCACTTGTTAATAGCGGTTGTGAATACAGTTCTGCAGATTTTAAATATAAATATAATATTTATTTACCTTTCCGTATTCACACTTGACCTCTTTTATCTTGGCCACTCTGTATAATATATATATAAATAAAGGTAAACACTTTTATTCACAACCATATATGTAATAAGGTAATTACTGACTTTTAAAAAGTTGAAAATTGAGCTATTACCAACTTTTAAACTTTCCAACCGGTCAGAAAAGTGATTGCCGGGGCAACGATTGGAAACTAATCAATTACCTAGGGCTGTCTAGGTAGGGACACTGGAAATCTCGTTCATCCATTCATGCGCCTCACAACCTGTTTTTCCAATTCTTATTTAGAATAAAGTGGTTGTGAATAAAACAGTAGGTATACATACCACGGTGAAAAGTTTCATTTCTGTCTCGAGATAAAGTTGATCTCGACGCTTCGCGTCTCGGTTAACTACTTAAAATTTCGGCAGTAATGAAACGCTTTCCACCTTGGTATGAAATATACTATTACTTGCTTTAGAACTTTGTGCCGCAACTTTTGTTACATACGTTATTGTTACTCCAAAACAAAAAAAAAGTCGCACTGAAATGTTAAAGCGCTACTGAACCGTTTTGGAAAAAACAGGCACGAACGTGCAATGAAGTATGCAATGTTAAACACATTGATTTCATTGCACAAAACAGGACAATTGATGTTCATCATTATTCGTCATTCATGACGAAAGTGAAGCCAGGGCACAGAAGAAAACAGCAAACCTTTTCAATAAGAATGTTCGACTTAGGCATGCAATAATATTTTGACCCAAAATAAACTCACCAAAATGAAATAAGAAGCATTTATGTTAAAACATGTTTAAGCATACAAAGTTTTACGTGGAAAAATTAAGTTATATGGCATTACTCTCACTGCAATAATCTGCTGTTCTTTAAATCTGATCTCCTTCGTGGAACATCTACAACACAGCAGATTTTATTTAAAACGTTTCTTCCTATAGCTTCCTATAAGAGAACTATAGAAGCGGTACCTTTTCTAAGGCTGAACTTAATATTTTCAAATAGATATTAATGGCAGTTTTTGACTTGTTTATAAAAGAATAGTTAACTGATGGGCTTAGAATAGTGCGTTTGTATTACCTATAAAGATTCAACAGCGAACATTTTAAGCCAGACGCCTTTACTTTTATTTTAATTTACGGATGCCACGAACTTTAAGCGTGTAACGGCTTTTCAAGCTCACCCTGGATCATCATCCTAGTGTGTCAACCACGGCTTTACAGATTTGCGCACTTGATAGACGAAGATTTGTCTTGCAAATATAAAAGGGAGATGGGGTTACTTACTCAGTTTAAATGGCTCATATGTTTTACTTGATTTACGTTGTTTACGAAAGATTTCTGAAAACTCAGGAATTTCAATTATTATTTGGTGAATATTTTGATGGATAATGAGCGTTTAGCTTCGATCGTCCACGACTCTTGTTGTCCTTTTCTAACTATCATCACTATTATATGGTTTTTAACAAAAAATATTCTCTGAAAAAATTTAAAATATTTCAGAATTGTTTATTAACTGAAAGTAAATTTTTAGCGATAATTATTTTTAATTAAAGTAGTTTTAACTCCCCATTAACATGTATAGTTATAAAATTATACCACAGCGTTCTAGAAAATTTTGGAAATGTTCCTTTTTCTTCGCTTGTATGCGTTTACTGAATTCGGCAGCCGTCTTTGTATTTTGCAATATAATTTCATGGCGATATTGCAGAAAAGTTAAAAACACAGTAAATAATTTTGAAATCACATCATTTATGTTTGACTTTATTGTGACTTTACAAATTATATAGTTAACCACTAGCTTTATGAAGTTCGCATTTTGGATCCTCTAACAACTTTTATACGCTTTGTAGGCGTACAACCACAGGGTTTGGCACGACCCGGATTTACTCCATAGACATGAATTTCCACATTAAGCTGCAGTATAGAAGGTTGCTTAAAGCCTCGCGCCGGCAATATAGTTAGTAAGCTTTCTGTGATAACGTCTCGAGAAAGATCCCCACTGCTAAGACTTACATTTTTATGTGTGTGTTAATCTAATTTGATGTTTACCCACAATTTAATTAGATATTAATTATTATTGTCTAGTGCCTTTACTGTTTCACCGTCCCGCCAAATTTAAATATTGTAGCAGATACAAAAAATTTCTTTTCAATATCGTATGTGTTGAATGATGCAATATGATTGTCGGGTAACTACGTAACTTACTATTAATTAGATATAATGAGAACGATTGGTATTAACTGTTAGGAATGTAAAATAATATATGTAAAATATAATTTAAATCGGAAAAATTAATGCATCAGGAAAATAGCATCTTATAGATAAAAGTAGAGAAAATCATGTGTTTTATTCCAAGGTGTAAGTTTCTTAAGGGCAAAGTCCGACACCTACAAATATAGCGGGGGATAAAAGCGTTTCCACCTGCCATTTATTTATATACCACGTATTGTACGGCTTCAGTAATAAAAATAAGACACAAGCAAGTGTTCTAATCAATTGAAATTAAATTATAATATTTAACATCTTTTGAATTGTTTTAATGTTACGGATACCGACAAAAATAATATATTATAAGAGCCGATGCCGTCCGTAAGCACTGGCGCGGGCACACGCAGCCTGAACGGCCTGCATGCTAGCAAGTGGCGCGCGCGCACGAATGGCGAGACCGCATTTGTATTGTTAACTCTGGCAAGGCCGGACGTCGGCTGGCCACCGGCTGAATCAAGCCTTTTTATTGTTAACCGTTTCTTTACGCTGGCAGGAACAGACGTAGGCTGGCCACGAGTTCTAGTACGTGTATAAAGACTTATAACGAAAATAATTTATTTCTGGCACAATTTGTTAAATCTAGAGACCGATTTAGACTGCCAGTCGTACTATGTTCATTTATTTTTGATGATGTATTGACGCAGATATTTTTTGCAAAAAGTGAGACTGCTTCGGATTTTCTTAACACTTAAACGTCATTTGTCATTAAGAAAATGCAATGTATTTGTCGAACTCCCTTGAATCATAGACTTATTATTCGCTTACAATAGGCAAGAAGTTTGATTATCTTTACCTGCCGAAAACTTCTATTAGAGTGAGACGAATATCCACGGTGCAACGTCTACCTGCATCTCATCAGAAAAAGAAAGCTCCAAAACGCACAATTATTACAAAATATAGCACTAACAACATCTATCTTTTTTAGAAATGTACTTAGAGTAGGTATATCACATTAAAAACTATAAAAAAATGTTAATAAAAAATTATGTATTAGAATACTAATTGAGAGGCTTTATTTTGATGCACAAAACAGCAAACTTTTTTAATTTGAGTACCTACTGACATGCTGCCTCGCATAAGAAAATCTTTTGAACATACAGGGCGTCTATAAAACATAATAAAAGGTGTGAGGTATGTAAGATCAAAATCAAATACCTATGCTTTAGAATATAAACACCATAGCTTATTTAATTGATCAATAATAATAATACTGGCATAAAACCATTTCCAACATATTGATTTTTACTTTTAAATATTTAGTATGATATAATTGGTTTGTGATATAATAGTGAGTTATAAGTACAAAAGTAGCAATTTCCATTTACCTAGAAAAATTTTATTGTTCTATTCAGAGAGGCGAGAAAGGGGAGAAATCGTCGGGAACAACTCAACAAGGGTAGTTTCGCACAGCGCATCTCCGAATTATTATTTGATGTTATTGTGTATTCTGATTAAATAAAAGTGTAAAGTTATTACAAAAAGAAATGCTCTATGTGATGTACACGTGTATCCAACAAAAAAAACTTTCTTAATGATTTAAAACTCACGTGAAAATAGTTTATGATAACCATCGCAGCAATGGACTGTAATTTTATTTTTAATAACAATCGAAATTAAACACAATTTTTGGCGAGGGAGCAATTTGTAGCGAACAAGAAATGATTGCCACCAATCTCGCCTTCCGGTATCGCTATCGTATCAACCATAGCTTATGGGCATTGCTCACGAACGCAACAAATTTCAACACCTATTTGTAATTTCATTTCATTACATTCACACAAACCAAAATTTCACGCAACACAAAACGGGGCCGCTCAGCTTTTTATACACTTATTACCATTTAAACATTCTGACTCAATGCATTGGCTATTATAATAAAATGGTCTCCCTGGTGCCACCGTTTTGTCTTTGAAAATGTTCATCCATTTAGTTGCATGATTTAAGAATAGTAGCGTGTAAAACTTTCTCATAGTTAGAAATTCTAGACTAATCAGTTTGATACCATGGATAAGCATACGATTTTCCATAAATACATCTTTATATATCATAAAATAATATCGTTTTTAATTTATAATTGTTGGTAATCATTGTTATAATAACTAAGCTGAAGTGAAGTAAATTGTGGATAGATAAATCAGTCATAGTAAGCAAGTATTTAATAATATTGTATTGTCCGTTCGGATCTCTACACGCAGAGAGCTTACATTTTGCAGTGGCATAAAAAGCACTCGAACAAATCCCTAACAAACATATCCCGGATTTAATGTCAGTAAAACCCCTCTCTCGCGTCACGCTTGTACATTCAGCGATATATAAACTGGAGAACTCTACTCGCGATTTTTTAATGTAATTGGTGACCATTTCCAATCCCAAACGCGTAATTTTTAGTTCCCGAAACAACAGTACACAAAATGCTTGATACAGTAGCTATTGCGATACTAAATTTTTATATATTTTTAGTGGGCGACCTCCACTCGAGTTGGTGCAAAGGTTGGGACGGATCATATAAAGTAGATTGAATCTATTCTTGTTGGAGTATATGTTGTTGGATGTTGAGTAACTTATTTGGGTAGAACTTTGTATAATTTAATTTAAGTTGCGTTGAGACTATTTTACATTACAAACATAAAGGGTGTTTTTTCTTAGAGGAGGAGAACTTTAAATTGAAATAAAACACAGAAAAATGTTTTTAATATCCATGAAATTGGATTTATTTGAAAGATAATTTTATTCGACGCGTTATTGCCGAAATACAGCCTGATTTACTGCGAAGAGTGTGTAAAAATTGGACCTCTAGATTACATCATGTACACGCCAGCCGCGGCGGTCACATGCCCGAAATCATATTCAAACATAAATGCCATAACATTATCTTTCAAATAAAGCCAATTCCATAGATATTAAAAACATTTTTCTGTGTTTTATTTCAATTTAGAGCTCTCCCCCTCTAAAAAAACACCCGTTATAAGGAAATTAGCTTAAAAACGTTTATCTACTCCTACTGTATAATGACCATGAATTATTATTCATAATTCAATGTTTGCAGCCAATCATAAAATTCTATTTTCATAATTCAATAGTTTGCAAGTTGCAACCAATCAGAAAATTCTATTTTCATTATTCAATAGGTTGCGGCCAATCACAAAATTCATTCTTATTATTAAATGACTTTTGAAGTTAACAGCTTTCACAAATGTCATAATTCGGAAATATGAACAGAAAACTCCTATTGCATAGGAGTAAATAAAATATCGTATTACATTCGCGATTATGGCCATTATGACTAGCCCCACGCGCCTTCGGCTTGTGGCGCAAATTTCATCTTCGTGAATAATGGCTCATATAATAATATACTATAATTGTTTTTATGCTTTACAAGCGGTTACGATTGGTGTATTGCCGAGAACAAAAAACATGACACCTCACTGTAGAATTTTGTGTTGATTTATTTAGTGAAAGAAACCTTTCTTATAAACAAACACCATACTTTGCGTTGCAGAACTAGATTTTCATTATATTTTCATTAATAACTATCGAAATTGACCTCATCAAAATGCTACATGTACAAGTTCATCGGTAGGGCTTTTAACAAATCCGAAAGTAATTAAATTCTAATTACAATAATTGCAATATTTCAAATTCAAATATGTTTAAAAAAATCGTTGAGTTATATTATAACTAGCTGAAACCCGCGGCATATGCCGCATTTAAAATATACGACGAATCTAATAACTTTTGTTGCACTAAAGAAAGTTTTAAAAGCACGTTACAGATTGGAAATATTTGGATAGCCTCCAGGCCACTTTCCTCCTACATATTGGATACACCGATACTGCTGAATTGAATAGTGTCTTCTTTTTTCTGTTCATTATTAAATGCTAATTATTGTTACAATGCTATAAATCCAGTTAGTGGAAATGTCACTGGAACAGTTTCTAAAAACTAAATTCCTGGAATTTACTGATCTCTAAAAGCACTATATTTAGACAAACCTACAATTTTCTGAAAATAGGGACAATTAAGTACTTATCTGCTTTTGGAATATCCCAAATATAAAGGAAATATTATGTTTTATTGTTATGATGGATAATTTGTATACGTATTTAAGTGTCCAATTCCTATTCCAAAAACTCAGGTAATCAACCCCACTTGTAAAACAACCTGATATCACCAACATTATTGCTTAAAATTCTTGGTGTTCAGTCGCTTTTGTAATTTTGTCTTGGTAGATTGTTTATTTGGCTTGGTGTCTTGTTCTTATAAGTGGTGTGTGAATCAACATTAGGGTGACCACCCGTCCCGATTTACCCGGGACAGTCCCGTGTTTGATGACCAATGTTCCGGTCCCGAGTTGGTATCGCCCGGGACATAACATTTCCCGATAGAGGGTAAATTTATTTCCCCCCTTTATTTCATGTATCACGACTTCATTTCGTCAGCAAAAGCAATAGCTGACAAAATTTTTTAGCTCTTTGAAAAAGCACAATCTTCCAAGTAATAGAATATCAGCATTGTCTGCAGATAATGCAGCCGTAAATTTTGGAAAACAGAACTCCGTCTTTAAAATACTATCTCTCGAAAATGGTAAACTCTTAGCTGCACATTGTCCAAGATTTTAAGAGTTTTACTTCCTCTTACGAAAGGAAGTATTGGGTTCACCCCAAAAATTCTAAATTGAGTTTTCCACAGATTTAAAGTCCCCTGAACCCAAAATACATATTTTTGTTCATTGGTCTGTCATTCTGTCTGTGTATGTGTGTCTGTCTGTCTGTGAACAGAATATCTCAAAAACGAAAAGAGGTATGGCGTTGAAACTTCATAAATAAGTTTTGTGTACTATATAGATGCGACAGCAATCTTTTGAAGAAAATTTTTCAAAAACAACTCTTAAAACGATTTTTTTTCAAACTTTACATGTTTATTACATTTTTAATTTATATTGATGAAAGATAGGTGATTTTCCAGTTGAATACCTCCAAAAAAAGTTTCGTTTGTTTTTTTCCTATTTTTTTATGAACTCCTATTTTAAATAGAACATCC
Source organism: Agriotes lineatus (assembly GCA_940337035.1). Taxonomy (NCBI): domain Eukaryota; kingdom Metazoa; phylum Arthropoda; class Insecta; order Coleoptera; family Elateridae; genus Agriotes; species Agriotes lineatus. The sequence goes on along the minus strand of CALNHX010007875.1, from coordinate 52,900 downwards.
GGTATATTATTAATTTTTGAATTCAGCTTAAAAGTTTAGAGAAAATTTGTCTCTTGAACTAACGCTCCATTTTGTAGGGTTTCTTTAGCAATTGTAATTTTTGAAAATGTTTGACAAATAATGCTTAAAAATTTAAAATGAAATTTTTGGCTAATTATAAGATCACTGTAAAAGGAAGTTGTGTGCGTGTATCACACCAGATTTTTTTCTATTCGTTAGTAGCTATGGTCAATGTAAATAAATAGGTGTCAAATGTCCCGAGTTAGCTTTTCCAAAAGGTGGTCACCCTAATCAACATGGTAAGTAAAATGTCCATCATATTACCTACTTTTTCTACAAAAAAATACGTAATTGGCTTAACTAATGTTATTACACATTTATATTTGTCAATAAATTTCCTGAACATATTCTAAGTACCTACGAGATTTAAAAAAGAGCTAGTATTATTGCAATTTTTTTTTCAATTGATAACTGTAAATCAGTTGGTTTCTGGCCTGCCCATGAAAGTTGGTGTTTTATAAACAGTCATTTAAAATTTGTATTCCGCTAGTGATTTAAAATTTTTATTGCGCTAGCGCTTTAAAAATGTCAAATAAATGTCAACCAAAATAAATCAATAATTTATCAAAAAATTAACATAAGTACATTACAACTAAATTAACAAAACGACGTCCACGTCGTCAATTTTCATTTTGACCAGTTCTCCAATGCGACAACCGCCAGCAATACCCATAAGTATAGTCTGCAATGTAATTTTACAATTAAAAGGAAACAAATGGATCAATAATGCTAACCTTTGCAAGTAAATACTTCTCGTCCGGTGAAGTACGAATGCACCTCAAAACTTCGTCGCGGCTAAGAACTTTCGACTTATTGGGCTTAAAGTCCTCTTGCGTTTTGCTTGGAAAAGTTACTGGCTATACACAAATAAAAACTAAATTAAAACGATTTTCTTACCATATATGAATGTGGCCAGTAAGTGTATATATACAGTGTGTCCTAGATCGAGTGGGATTGCATAGGTAACTTTTTTATCATTGAAGATGGAGATTCGGTTAAATTGGCAATGTCGAACCAGTTAAGTTATTTAAAAAAAAAACTAAAAACTATCATTTTCTTGTATGTCAAATATCTTTGTAAGTATAAAAAATACGAAAAAAAGTTTTATATAAAAGTCGCTGTTTTCGATGAGACCAATTTAAAATTGGTATCGAACAAAAATTCAAGATGGCTGCTTTTGAGGTACTCGTATCAACTTCTTTAAGTTATATGTGCGCCATATTTGATTTTTAGGTTACTGAATAGAAATTTTCATTATCTTTTCAACGATGTAAGATAACGTATGATTGAATAAAAAATACCAGTAATATTAATTGTTTTTACATTTTCATCAAGTAGGCTTACATGAACCCAAACAAAAACAAACAACATTTATTTAAAAACAAAACATAATCCTGATAATCACATGAAATGATCAAAATGCTGGCGATTGTTAGCGAAACATAGTTGACACCATTTGACGACACGACGGGTTACTTTACGCAAACTTTCTTATTGTTTTTCATCATAGCTGGTTACCTACTTGATTATACATTTAAAAAGCAATATCACGATGGTTTTTGTGGTTCAAGTACTTAGTACTGAATTAACATGTTACTAAGTATTATAGGAATTACATACAAAGGTTTTCTAAAATAAATTTCAACTAATTTTGTTTTGATCCATGTAAGCTTACTTGATTAAAATGAAAAACAATTAATTTTACTGGTATTTTTTATTCAATCATACGTTATCTTACATCGTTGAAAAGAGAATAGAAATTCGATTCAGTAACCTAAAATTCAAATAAAAAGTTTTATATAAAAGTTGCTGTTTTCGATGAGATCCATTTAAAATTTGTGTCGAACAAAAATTCAAGATGGCTGCTTTTGAGGTACTCGTATCAACTTCCTTAAGTTATATGGGAGCAATATTTGATTTTTAGGTTACTGAATAGAATTTTTTATTCTCTTTTTAATGATGTAAGATAACGTATGATTGAAAAAAAATACCAGTAAAATTAATTGTTTTTACATTTTAATCAAGTAGGCTTACATGGATCCAAACAAAAACAAACAACATTTATTTAAAAACAAAACATAATCCTGATAATCACATGAAATGATCAAAATACTGGCGATTGTTAGCGAAACATAGTTGACACCATTTGACGACACGACGGGTTACTTTACGCAAACTTTCTTATTGTTTTTCATCATAGCTGGTTACCTACTTGATTATACATTTAAAAAGCAATATCACGATGGTTTTTGTGGTTCAAGTACTTAGTACTGAATTAACATGTTACTAAGTATTATAGGAATTACATACAAAGGTTTTCTAAAATAAATTTCAACTAATTGTGTTTTGATCCATGTAAGCTTACTTGATTAAAATGTAAAAACATTTAATTTTACTGGTATTTTTTATTCAATCATACCTTATCTTACATCGTTGAAAAGAGAATAGAAATTCTATTCAGTAACCTAAAAATCAAATAAAAAGTTTTATATAAAAGTTGCTGTTTTCGATGAGATCAATTTAAAATTGGTGTCGAACAAAAATTCAAAATGGCTGCTTTTGAGGTACTCGTATCAACTTCCTTAAGTTATATGGGAGCAATATTTGATTTTTAGGTTACTGAATAGAATTTTTTATTCTTTTTTCAACGATGTAAGATAACGTATGATTGAATAAAAAAGACCAGTAAAATTAATTGTTTTTACATTTTAATCAAGTAGGCTTACATGGATCCAAACAAAAATAAACAACATTTATTTAAAAACAAAACATAATCCTGATAATCACATGAAATGATCAAAATGCTGGCGATTGTTAGCGAAACATAGTTGACACCATTTGACGACACGACGGGTTACTTTACGCAAACTTTCTTATTGTTTTTTATCATAGCTGGTTACCTACTTGATTATACATTTAAAAAGCAATATCACAATGGTTTTTGTGGTTCAAGTACTTAGTACTCAATTTACATGTTACTAAGTATTATCGGAATTACATACAAAGGTTTTCTAAAATAAATTTCAACTAATTTTGTTTTGATCCATGTAAGCTTACTTGATTAAAATGTAAAAACAATTAATTTTACTGGTATTTTTTATTCAATCATACGTTATCTTACATCGTTGAAAAGAGAATAGAAATTCTATTCAGTAACCTAAAAATCAAATAAAAAGTTTTATATAAAAGTTGCTGTTTTCGATGAGATCAATTTAAAATTGGTGTCGAACAAAAATTCAAGATGGCTGCTTTTGAGGTACTCGTATCAACTTCCTTAAGTTATATGGGAGCAATATTTGATTTTTAGGTTACTGAATAGAATTTTTTATTGTCTTTTCAACGATGTAAGATAACGTATAATTGAATAAAAAATACCAGTGAAATTAATTGTTTTTACATTTTAATCAAGTAGGCTTACATGGATCCAAACAAAAACAAACAACATTTATTTAAAAACAAAACATAATCCTGATAATCACATGAAATGATCAAAATGCTGGCGATTGTTAGCGAAACATAGTTGACACCATTTGACGACACGACGGGTTACTTTACGCAAACTTTCTTATTGTTTTTCATCATAGCTGGTTACCTACTTGATTATACATTTAAAAAGCAATATCACGATGGTTTTTGTGGTTCAAGTACTTAGTACTGAATTAACATGTTACTAAGTATTATAGGAATTACATACAAAGGTTTTCTAAAATAAATTTCAACTAATTTTGTTTTGATCCATGTAAGCTTACTTGATTAAAATGTAAAACCAATTAATTTTACTGGTATTTTTTATTCAATCATACGTTATCTTACATCGTTGAAAAGAGAACAAAAATTCTATTCAGTAACCTAAAAATCAAATATTACTTTTTTCGTATCTCTTATACTTACAAAGATATTTGACATACAAGAAAATGACAGTTTTTAGTTTTTTTCTAATAACTTTTGACTGGTTCGACATTCTGAACTTTTTCAAACAGATATTAAATCAGCATATGAAACTGGAAAACATTGGCCATTTAACCAAATCTCCATCTTCAATGATAAGAAAGTTACCCATGCAATCCCAGTCGATCTGGGACACACTGTATGTAATTGCTTCATATGTGCCATTGGGATTTAAAGTATAATTAAATCGTAACACAAATTAAAACTTGATATCGAGTCCCAAACTTTCATTTTTATCTGTTAACACACAAAAAATAAGGACACACATAATGAAATTCCATTAAATAACTTACAAACAAAATCTGATGCTTCCCGGATAGTTACATTGGACATGTACACTTACGATAATTGAAAATGAACAGGGTTATGCATGTCAAATTGACTTAACCGACGTTTTGCAATTGCGTGCAACGTTATTTTATTATTACGATGAGGAGAGAGTTAGGACAACACGACTCTGCTTTAGAGACAAGGGAAATTCAGAAAACGTATATGAACTACTGCAATGTTTGTTGCATAGCCCTGTTCATTTTCAATGATTCTTTGTGTACCTTAGGCTTTGATTAAATTTGCCAGTTTTTAATAAATATTAGGTAGTTGCTTTCAAAATATCCACTATTAATGCCCAATCAGCTACTGCCGATGTACTCTGAAATAAAATTTAAATAAAACACACAGTGATTATAAAATACCAACAAATTACCTTGGCTGTGAACCGTCCTTTTAGCGTTCATTTTCAATGATTCTTTGTGTACCTTAGGCTTTGATTAAATTTGCCAGTTTTTAATAAATATTAGGTAGTTGCTTTCAAAATATCCACTATTAATGCCCAATCAGCTACTGCCGATGTACTCTGAAATAAAATTTAAATAAAACACACAGTGATTCTAAAATACCAACAAATTACCTTGGCTGTGAACCGTCCTTTTAGCGTTGCTCATTATTCTACACTGTAGCCTTTCCTTTCTTTAACTTTTGGTAAGAATTTTTCTTGTAACCACTTGGAAAAATGCTTGTTATTCATATCGTCATGGTAGTCCCCAGTCTTAAGGCCCGATTTAAAAATAATTAGCCCATTCGGAACATAACCTATTTTACCGCCAGCATGCACAATAATTAAGTGGTCTGTTTTCTGAATCAGCACTTGTCGTACAGCTCATTCTAACCTATAAACAATTTTCAATCTTAAACTTGGACACTTGTACTTACAGTTGCAATAAAATGCTGTAGCTCTGTAGCGTTGAAAAAACTGTTTTATAATAAATAGAAATATAAGTAGATAAAGAACGCAAAAACTAACTTATAAGCACGAAAACACAAAAACGGAATGATATTTTCAGGTTGGTTTGTAGCCTTGCTTCTGACAAGTTGTAACCACCGTTCTTCCTAGAGGTAGTAAAGTCCACTTGCAAAAAGTTTATAACCATATTTTTGTACAAAGCTCCGAATTTAGGTTATTTGCAGATTTAATATTTATGTGTACATAGTACAAACATTCCTGTGTAATGTAAAATATGTGTGTAGGCCCTAACAAGAGCATTAATTGTTGTCTCCTTCCATATTACTGGCTCTTAGAAAATATCAAGACCACGCCCAAAATCGTAACTACACATAGACCACGCGCATACATGTTTGACCTTGTGAATTGTTCTGCTTTATTAGTAGCGTCAGCGTACTTATGCGAACGTTTTGTCCGTCTGTCTGTCTGTCTGTCTGTGTGTCCGTGTGTCTGTCTGGATCGCCTGTAACTTTCGAACGGCTACAGATATCGAAATTTTGAAAGGGGGCAAAGTTGTTGCTAAGGTCCCGAGCACCTTCATGCGCTATTTGGTTTTGGCGAAAGGTCAACCTGTTTTCGCAGTGCTGAAGCTACTCTTTAGACCTGTACTTGAGCAGTTTATTATAGAGTTATGATAAATAATGCAAAATTACCCAGAGTTATTAGTTAACTAATATTTGCTTATAATCAAAACTGGCTTGTAAAGGGTGTTTTTTTAGAGGGATACAACTTTAAATTGAAATAAAACACAGAAAGATGTTTTTAATATCCATGAAATTGGCTTTATTTGAAAGATAATTTTATGACAATTATGTTTGAATATGATTTCGGGCATGTGACCGCCGCGATTGGCGTATACATGACGTAATCTGAAGGTCCAATTTTCACACGCTCTTTTCGCAGTAAATCAGGCTGTATTTCATTTCAGCAATAACGCGTCGAATGTTGGCTTTCAAGTGCTCAATTGTTTCCGGTTTATCGACGTAGACATGCGACTTTACATATCCTCAAAGAAAATAATCTAATGGCGTCAAATCGCACAAACGAGGTGGCCAGTTAACAGATCCACGAAATGGATTTTTAACTGGCCACCTCTTTGACCGATTTGACGCCATTAGATTATTTTCTTTGAGGATATGTAAAGTCGCATGTCTACGTCGATAAACCGGAAACAATTGAGCACTTGAAAGCCAACATTCGACGCGTTATTGCCGAAATACAGCCTGATTTACTGCGAAGAGTGTGTGAAAAGTAGACCTACAGATTACGTCATGTACACGCCAGCCGCGGCCGTCACATGTCCGAAATCATATTCAAACATAATTTTCATAAAATTATCTTTCAGATAAAGCCAATTTCATGGATATTAAAAACATCTTTCTGTGTTTTATTTCAATTTAAAGTTGTATCCCTCGAAAAAAACATCCTTTATAAAGCAAATGGTTTGCAGGGATCTCTTGGAGCTGACAAGTGTGGTTACTGCTAGAGGTCAACTACAAAAATAACCCCACTCTTGCCTAATAGCTTAAACTGTAGTAACATTGGCAGTATACCAAGTAACTATCCAGGGACATCGGTAGGAGAGTAGTGATCGCCGCTGCAGCCGAGTGAAGAACGGAGCGGTTCAACCGGAGCAGGCGAGAGTTCGAACCCCGTACGGGAGCGGCGGTCTGGATTTTCATTTAGTTAATGTTAGTTATATTATGGTCTAAGTTTAAGTAACGCCCGCGCCCCCTGGGGGTAACGGCAGTTGTTACGATTTAAAAAAGGAACTATCCAAGAATCATTTAATTTTAGTAACTTGCAGGTCGCATCAAATTTGCTATAAAATAGCTATATATTACCCTGCAAGTGTTGAAATGTGAGACAGAAGGAATAATAATGCATCGACTTTGAACCATGAAAAGCTATTTGACAAACAAAAAGCTCTCTAACAACGTGAAAACAAATGTACAAAACATATGCAACTAATTTATGTCTACCAGCAATTCTGTTTCCTGTCTAGGTTAGCTTTATTTATTGTGCCTTGATGTCAATTTTAACAGTACGGACAGTTTACTGTCTTCTCTCACTGTAAAGCACTTTTGAGTAAGACCTATGCTATTTTCTTTGTTCAACACTCGTAATAATAACTAAATACTTGAGAGTGCTAAATTTCCGTTATATTTCATCGCAATGCGCGTATATTGGCGTAACATAGGTAATTTAATTTCGGCGTTGATTAAATAAACGAGATAACAATTGCGCCTAATTTAATTGTACACCCTAGTAACCAGCATTTTTCCACTGTGCAGCTTCTAGAATGTAGCGCATAGTTTTCTTTAACAAAATACATAAAATAGTACAATAAAATACCTTCCAATATTTTTTTAGGGAACCTTCATGGCTACGCAAATTGAAAAGTATTGCCAGCTTACAATAATTAATTTACTATGCGATTGAAAAAAATCTAGTGTGATACATGCACACAACTTCCTTTTACAGTGATCTTATAATTAGCCAAAAATTTGATTTTAAATTTTTAAGCATTTGTCAAAAAATTTTAAAAATTACAAATTCTACAAAAACGGTACAAAATAGAGCGTTAGTTGAAGAGCATTAATTCTTTCCGGAAATTTTTTTGAGTGCGTTCCAACAACGTCGTATTAATTTGTCAGAGCGGGACGCGAGTGCAAATTAGGACATTGTTGAATGCACGAAAAATAATTTTCGGATATAAATTAATACTCGAATGCAGATTCGGTAAGAAAATCGTAACGACACAAACCCTAAAAAGAAGTAGTGTCTACCTACAAAAAATTTCCATTAAATTTTGTTGTCGTCTTGGATACGGCTCGTGACCTAATTTTTCTATTGGTCATTAATGAGTGTCGTACGATTTTCTCTAGAATTTTAAGCTGAATTCAAAAATGTAATAGCATACCGGGTGTTCTATTTAAAATAGAAGTTAATAAAAAAATAGAAAAAAAAACAAAAGAAACCCATTTTAGAAGTATTCAACTGGAAAACACTTATCTCACATCAATACACATTAAAAATGTAATGAAAATTTAAAGTTTGAAAAAATTGTTAGAGCCGATTTTGAAAACATCGCAAAAGACTGAAAAAAACACCTACTTCCGGTTATGCGATTTTCCTCAAAAGCTTGCTGTCGCATCTATATAGGATACAAAACTTATATATGAAGGTTCAACGCCATACCTCTTTTTGTTTTGGAGATATTCTGTTCACAAACACACACACAGACAGACACACAGGCAGACCGACCAATGAAAAAAAATACGTTTTTTGGGTTCAGGGGACTCTAAAACGTGAAGATCTGTTGAAAACTCTATTTCGAATTTAGGGGGAACCCAATACTTCCTTTATCGTAAAAGGAAGTAATAACAAAGCTATAGGTGTCTGTTTCATGAATAATACGTCAAATTGACATCGAACGGTCCCAGGTTTATTTATGCATATCTGTATCCATAATATTATTGTAGGTAACTATCATTAATAAATAGTCGTTTATGTACTATCAATCAATAATGTGCTATCTTAGACCCAATTTACAAGCGTAAAGTGGGCGATACTAGTTATTTATGTACCAAGGGCATTGTGAAAATGTTTATGCAATTTCGAGGACTACAAGTTTACAAGCCTAAGGGTCTCTCGAGTAATTCCCGTTGTGCATACAACGTTTTAGAGCGTTATGAGCGGGCGTAATGAAACGTCCGCGCATTATGTCTTCTCGAGAGGGCATAATGAGCAGGCGTTATTATTACGCCCGCCCATAACGCCCTAGAACGTTATGGACTAGTGGGACCTCGGTAGGCGAGGGGCGATCGCCGTTGCACCCGAGGTCACAGTGAAAATCATGGAGCGCTCGAGCTGGAGCGGTTGAGAGTTCAACTCACGGTACGGAATCGCTCACGCATTAGTAATGCGTGTCCGGGGAGCAACGGAAGTCGTTTGGCGAAAAAAGACGTTATGGACTGCTTTATATACTTTTTATCACAGATATAAACGACATAGATCAGTGGAAAATAAGATCCTTTTTGTAAGATCGTATTAAAATTATGTCATTTGTGCATTAATTTGTGGGCGTAAATGTGCCTTTTGCGCCTTAAGGCCTAAAAATAATTTGTGGGTGTAAATAGTGCCTTTTGCGCCCTAATGCCTAAAAACCCAGCATCATATTAGCAACCAACAACAATTTGATTTTTGAGAACGAATCGTGTCATTTATTTTTTCAAAGCTTTAAGGTGGATTTTACAAAAAATCTTATTTGCATTTCGGGCGTGAACGGCGGTGTAGGTAGGGCAGGTAGGTCCTTTGGCGTGTTATAATCCCTCCGGCCTCTGGCTTATAATTCCGCCGCGGGCGAAAATCGCCTCCTTCACGCCCTTAATACAAAAATAGCTATTTTGTCCGCTAAAATAACGTCAGTGGGCGTAAAGGGATATTATCGCCGGCTGACCTAATTTTATTTATTATATATATACACGCGTTACTGAATATCATGCTTAGTTACAAAGGTAAAGGTACTATTCAGCTAATGCAATGGTAAAAATTGCCTTGCTTTATTGGTAACGCAACGCGTAACACGTAAAGCTTTGTATGCACCTCAGGCGTAACCAGCGTCGTTGGCCCTTGTCGTCTAAACACTTCCTACAAAAAAAATGCATGTTTTACGCTCTTGATACATAAGTAACTATTATGTATCTAGTGCACGAAATGATGCTTTAGTGCGTGTGAATATTTATTGAGGCGTAAGCCGAGCCAAACAGTCAAAAATACCAAAGTATTTCGCGCAAGAGGTGCATACAATGGTTTTTGTAGAACTTTAAGGAAATACATTCATAAACAATACAACAGTTATTTGTATATAACTAGTGATGAAAGCGATACTGTTTTATGAGTTTAAAGGTTGATGCACAACGTCCAAATAGGAGTGCATCAATCAAATGAGTAGAACAGTTGCTTTCATACGAAAAAAAGTTCTTCACTGTTGCACGGGAAGCTGCTATACTCACGCAATCTCCCCTGCGGAAGATATCCATAGAATAAAACATTCAAATACTATGTACTTTGGCAGGAGTTCGTTTATTTTACGCGAAAAAGTTACAGCTGAGAGATATTGCTTTTGGTTCCAAGTGAAACGTTGTTTCAAAAGAAATTTAATAAAAACTGTAGTAACTTTGAACTTCTCACGCTTTCCTAAGTTGTTTACAGCGTGGGAAAATTCATTCCGAAATTTTACTTGACTTTAATACAATACGAAAGCTTTTGTGAACAGACTGTAATATGCAAATCTTCAAAAACTCGTTTTACTTTTTCCAAACGTTTATTTTTTTGTGCCGTCGTCTGTTTTCAGATGTAGTTGAGCTATCAATCTGGTAAGCATGTGGACCCGGATTAACCGGACTAGGTTCAAAATAAGGCGATTTAAGTCAACCAAATGCGTTCCGTTAAGCCATTACTTTACGTACTTCAAAGAGTAAAAACAATGGTGATTACAACAGAAAGTTAGAATTGATTTTCAAAATATTTAATTATTCAGCATGCAACTCCACATGGTTATAAGTCATCTTTTGAAATGATACTGGTTGTTATTGGTGGATGTAATGTTGGTGAATTATTCCAGTACCAAATATTCCAAATATCATTGAAAACGATCTAAGCCTTTTGTTATCGTTATAAAAATATTAAAGGAACTTTCAAACCGAATGCTGGTTTAACGATACGCATTTTTACATATGCAAGTTCAGTTAAATTGTTTTATTTTGTGCACAAGAATTTGTGTGAGAGTTATAGAACTGTGGCTGATGACATGGAAATAAGAGAAAGCAGCAATGCATATGTCATGTTGTTACATAAATCAACATTCATACATTTACTGTCATTGTCTATCCTTTTAGTCATAAAAACTCACTCACGTAAAAGTTTAGTTGAATAAAGTTGAGAACCATGAGACTCATTCTATTCGGAAAATCGTGGTGACCCGAATGTGATAAGTGATGTGAGTTGGTGATTACAATGAAGTCATTAACAGCTCAAGGAGACCTGTCTAAAGTTAGTGGTGGAGTTGTAAGGACTATACTCCATAGAACGCGTAGCAAAAAAGATGGTGAAGGCTTTGGAGAGAAGATACGGAAATAGAAACTTACTTCTCCAAGTGTATATACGAGAACTGTTAAGACTACATTTCTTTTTATACGCTTTATTTGAAGTTGAAATCTTGTTTAGTACCCTTGAAGATCTTGAAGTTAGCAAAATAATTGAATCTTACAATCTGGCTCTTTCAATTAGTGGAGGTTGTACTACTTACATTGCAAAATTGCAACGACGACCAATGTCTTCCTATAGCGGTAGTAGAAATGGGCCTCTCTCATGAAATTTTTGCAGAAAAATGTGACGATTCGGCAGAAGATTAACTTGACATGTAAAGAATGTGAAGTGGCGAAGAGAAGTAAAGACAATGCCAACAAAAAGAATGAGACTCCACGACAGACCCCTTGTTAGCAATTGTTATCCCGTAAGAGGAATTATGAGAAACGAACATTTTGAAGGAGAAGATGCTATGCTTTGCCTGCTTCAAACTAAAACTTGCTTTAAGTCTATGTGATGTGTTCGAACTTCTAGGGCAATACCCAATAATGGCAAAGATAAGCCTACTGAGAAATTATCTTTCAAACATCTTATTCACGGTAAGTACGGAAAACAGTAAATGTATTTTTGGACAATGCATTTCAAGTATCGTATATCTTACGGCCAACAGCAGCAAAGTTAGGACTGGAAGTACAGGTAGTAGAAGATGTCTACCGCTCTTTTAAACGAAGGGTGGACACAGCCTGCGCTAGCTCAATAACTGTAGGTAGATTAATGGATTGGGTACGGATTAGGCAATTATCATTCAGTCTTTAAAATTTAACAGTAGAATTACAAAAATATGGGCGCCTTGTCGTTACTCACAACATAAAAACAAATTTAGCTAATTAATAACGCACCACCTACCTTTAGCGCTTCGCTGCATACCTACATAAATTGTACAGCCAAAAGGGTTGCGGAAGGAACACAAAAATATTATCAGCAATAGGGGCATTTAATCAACCCCAACTAATCACAGTAACACATGAATTATATACATAAGCCATGAAGGCTAAAGAGTCAGCAACATGAGAGTTGTAGGACAATTGCCTAACAAAAAAAACAACATTTAGGAATCAACTTCCATGTATTTTAGTAACAAAATATGCTAATTAATACCTCAGGGTGCAACTCAGCATCGCTACCTGTGTGTACCGTACTTGGCTTGCATTCGCAACGTCCAAAGGACGCGGCAGAAGTGAGTTTTAAGTTCATACGTATTTATACGCTTTTAGCGTTAGAACTGATTGATTAAAAGGAGTAATTTAACACGCTTGGGTATTCTATGGCCTTAGCAAGAACTGAGTATAATTGCTGCAACTGCCTTTTTCGACAAAAACGCTGAGAAATGCATCTACTTACAGTTTGATTTGATGTTATGTCCAGCGATCGTGAGGGGGGAAGATCATGGTATGTTACATTTTGACAGATAGGGCTTCTAAGCAGAATTTAGCTGCTTCAATTCGTAGAACCCAAGACGCCAACGAGTAAGGAGAGCCGTTAAATGCTACAAAAACCTGCCTTGTTCTTTCTAAAGATCCTAGACAGCTTGCCTGTAGAAGCGGGAAAACGGGAATCACAGTTATTCCTGTCATGTCATGTCAAAAACGATAATGTTAGCACTACTGAGGGGGGTATACTTATACCGGCAATTGCTAGGGTTTAGGATACAGGAGGAATAAAATAGAGTGGGTAGGATTTATGTTAAGCAGTGATTTCCCTAAACATAGAAGGTCTGGGAAACCAAGTGCTCTCTTAGTCAGGATTACCAGTTAATGAAAAAAATTTATTTTTAACTGGTATCGCAGAGTTGTACCTACCTGCTATCTTCGATTAAAAAACATATATTAAACGGTAAACTGGAACAACGATGAGCGACGTGTAATTTGAAAGACATGTGAAACTTAGAAACTTCTGTAAAAAGATATGATCTAGGCAAAAAGTCAAAATTCGATTTCTGTGACTATTCAATTCACCTGTCATCTGTCAAAAAGTGACCAATGAAAATCCAGAATTCTCACGTTTCTTGACCAATCAAAAAAATATCAGTGGATATATCTTCCTAGAAGTATTCAAGTGACTATTCTAAACAAATGTGATTTTTATTAGAAAAAGTCAATATTAGTGTTCTGTTACTATAGAAATTGCGTAGTTTGTTGCTAGATTTACTGAAAACTAATTTGAAAAAGTAGTTTGGTTCATTAAATAGTCCCTCGAATACCATTCTTAGTCAAAGTTAAGTAGATTATTTTTGCGGTGGTATCACTACTCATGTCCATTGCGCTTGGGATTAGGACTCGTGCTATCGCACACGTCCTAATCGTACCAAAGCGCAATGGACATTCGTGACACCACCGCAAAAATAGTCGACATAACTTTGACTACTCATGGTATTATAAGTGATTATTTCCTTCAAATCTATAATAATGCGTAATCACTATGGTTTCTGTTAGTTTAAATGCCAAAAATTCAAACGTCAAAATTTAACAGCGATTAAATATGTGTCAAAATGTAATCGCTTGTGCATAACTTTAACATGATTATTAACCCTCCAGTACCCGTTCAAAATTCTAAGACATCAGTACCCGCACCGGTCTCGCAGTCCGACACCCCTCTTCCACCTCCATAAAAATAATGAGATATCTTATGGCATTAGTTTCTTGTTCACTAACGTTTTCATAATCATATATTTCCTGTTCAGTATCACTGTCCATTTCCCTAGTTTCCAATAAATTATCTTCGTCAGACGATGGCACATCTTCATAAAACATCCTCCTCCGCTATTATATCTCGCATCGTCTGTTCTAGTCGCGCCTGTACTTTCTCATAAAATCTGCCATGACCATAATAATGTTTTAGTATAACAGTGTTACTAAAAATGCAAAAAGTACTTCCTTCTCCTCACATTGGTCGTACATCAAAGGTAAAAATAAAAACAACTCGGGTACCCGCTTCGGTCTCTGAAACCGAAATTATAAATAACTTTTAAACCACTGCACGCACGAACTCAAAACTGCATACGGATCTTCAATGGCAATATATAGGAAGGTAGTGAAATGGGCGGTAAACTAACGCTAGCACATTAAGTAATATAATGCATCATGTGTTTGCTCGGTCTCATAGACCGTAAACCGGTACTGAAGGGTTAAAGGTGCTTCACCATCTGAATTTTATCTATTTATTCAGGAAATAATCACGCCGAACATCCCCCGTGCATGTAAACTACCCTGAATAAATTTTGACGATTTTCTGTCAGAATTTTTTGCTCTGAAGAAATATATCTCGTAAATGTTGCGCCCCTCTTGTTGAGCTGCAAATTTACTTGACAAATGTCTTAGCAAAACATTCTGACAGAAAACGTCAAAATTTAATCGGCTATTTTAATGCATTTGGGATATTACTGTTGATTAATAGTGGAAAATCCCAAAGCATTTCATTGAAGGAAGAAAATGAAACAGGTGGAATGGTTGCTGATTTGGTTCACTTATAGAACTGTGGTTAGGCTATATGCACACACTTTGGAGACACCTGATATAGTCCAACCTCCTTGTACCACTTGATGGTGTTTTTTTCTATACAACCAAAATGCTATACCCCAACGCCTCAGCTAAAGATCGATATAAAGACTGTATGAAAAGCGTCGTAAATAGAAATTTAAGTTGCAATTAAAATCAATTTAGCAGTTAAAGCTACATTCAGATTTCAAAGTAATGGATCTTCTTGATAAGAAAATGTATTCACATCTTGATACAAATTTTCAGGTATTTTACTTTGGAAAATTTTAATATGCAATTGTATCGCCACTGTATGAAATTATTGCTGCGAAACCATTCATTTTCCATATTTTAAACAGATAACTACTAATATTATTTCCCCACTTACCTTTGAATTAATATTCCTGTTGCTCGATCGCCGTGAAGCACTGTTATAGAAAATATTTTCTTTATAATTGACTAATCAATTTCTAAGCAAATTTTAGCACGGGAAATTTAAGCTGTCTGCATTGTTGGGAAGCGAAGGGGAGATTGTGTCCAAGACAAACAGAGAATTTGAGGCAATAAGGGGCAGTTTGCTGAGCGAAATATGTTAATCTTGTTTAGTTCTATAACCTAACTCTACAGAAGGGACAAACTTCAAGCTTGTGTCTATAGGGAATTTTTGGAATCCAAATAGAAAAGGCTTTGCACGTAAGCAACTTATTTTGAAATTAATATTAGCTGGCCATAGACACACGTTTAAAACCGCCACGAATGTAGTACATTCGTGCCGGTTTTGAACGTGTGTATGTGTGCAACTATAAGCTGGGCGGGCATAGACACACGTTCAAAACCGCCAGGAAAAACTAATTCGTGGCGGTTTTAAACGTGTGTCAAAAATTACATCATTCAGAGAACAAGGTGCATTCTATCTGCTATAGAGAATATAATAAAATTAAAAACATTTGTGGCCATTAATTATTCTATACATTAGAAATCAGAATGCAATACAATAAAAACTAAATATTAACAGAGATGTATGCCCAGCGCACCGACGAATTTTTGTGAAATAACGGCAATGTTCTCAGGTGTTGAAAACGAGAATTTTTAAACTCAAATAGCTCATATACAAATATTACCTGAAAGAGAGACTTCAATTAATGCAGGTAGCCGTAACTAAATCAAACCCCCGTAGCTAGTATAATCACAGTATTATCATAATTAGAATTCGCGGTTGCCATAAGTTAACAACTATGATTAATAGGTTATAAGTACGAGGTACCTCAATCAAAAGCTTAGAATCTAGTACAGACTTACAGGTTCACAAATTCGCAATAAAATGTTATTGCCCACATAAAAAATTAAACGGAAAGGCGAAGTTACACCCATGGTTATTTCTTTTCGAAGAAAACGCTTCGCGTACGCCCGGTGCGGTGAACTGTCAAGGTCACGTCGGTGATCCGTACTTCAAAACGTTTGTACAATCTCGTACAACCGAACACTGGTCGCCAGGAAAAATTTCGCCACGAAGTGGGAGACTTAGCCCTGGAAGTAGGCTTCTGGGTCGGATCCCTTCCTGCTCTCCCAGAAACGTACGCAGCAAGGGTTAAACGGGCCACACCATAGCACGATTCTAATACAAGTTCTAAGCGGCCTTCCGCATCCCAAACATGGTGGAAATAACTACCTCTGCAATTATCGTCCTAACGGCCCTCCGGCAACTGCTATAAGGGGGAAAAAGAGTCCACGATAGAATACAAGTGAAATCAAATGCAGTTCGAAAAAAACTTCCTACTCACCCTGAATCTTCTAGGAACGTGCAAACACTCGGCAACGTGAGATTCGCCGAAACGTTCCCTAGTAACTGCTTCGGGAATTCGAGTGCGCCCCAAAAGGCGCAGGCAGACATCACACAAAACAAATCAAACTGCCAGCCCATAAATTCGCTGAAACTCTCTACTAACGCTTACGTCCATTTCAAGCCGTTCACCGAGCAAAGCGGGAAATAACGTTCAGGAAACTTATGCAAACTTATAAAACTCTGCCCTGCAAGGCCAAGAAGTAGGCGTACCACAAGCGTGCGCAATACGAACTGAGTAGCGTAGGCCTTAAGATCGAATGGGTTTCCAATAAAATCATAACAAGGGTTTGTTTTAATTTTCTTTTTTTGAGTGGTTGGGCGAGCTTTGCAGAGTAAGTCACTTTCAGATTTACTCGTCCTCTTAGAGTGACTAGCTCTGTTATTTTTAGTGTTCTATAGATACTTCTTTTCAGGGTGGCTTTTTTTTTTCTTCTGTCGCTTGATTTACCAGTTTTGACGGCCCATTTAAGATATATGTATTCGAGTTCTTAGTGATCTTGTTCTGAGAATGGGTGCTGGTTGTTTTGTCCTAGTAATTGTAGGTTGAGATTGGTATAGATGATTGTTGGAACGTGTTAACATAAGAATGGTAACAAAATTTATTCGTTGGCTAATCTCTTACGAAACTAAAAACCCTAAACTGCTTGAGCACACTTACCGACGGCGAGAGTTCTCTAAATCAATTAATTACATATGACCAGTAGAGCGCCAAAAAATTTTAACAGAGAACGAGAACGAGAAATATGATCAAGCATACAACGGGAATTCGTACAAATCTCCTGAAAGAAAGCTCCAAACAACCATCGGTAGCAGGAACACATAATAATAATCACAATTAAATATTACAGGATAATTGGCCCTTAAATATCACAGTACAATCGATAAATCATTTAATGTACAAGTTTACTTAAGCAGTCGTAGTGAACTTCCAAAATTGCGATTGCTCTACTAAATGTCGGAATTTCCAATACTGGGCAATCTTAAAAATGCCAACAATTAATAGAAATGATCATACAATACAGTTACAAACTCTTACATAATTGGACAATAATTTACCGGTAACTGCACAACAAATTAAAAAGTGTCTGAGCGGTCCTTACTCGCCTTTTTGCTTCGGAAAAATCAATACTTTAGTTACGCAAGCCGAAATGGGGCTGCACATAAATAGGTTAGAATAAAACCTGATAGCGGCTTCCGTCGAGAACTTTCCAAAATGCTTATCGCGGATTCAGGCAAGATGAGGAATTTGGGAATAAAAGCGAGGCAAAGCCAGGTCGCACACAGAAGATAGAGGCTGCGACCGCTGGTTTCCAAACTCTGAACTTATGGCCCAAAACTGATTTTCAAATTCGGAACTAAAGGCCAAAACTGCTTTGCCCGAAACGGCTTTGCCCGAAACGGTTTGCCCGGCTGAACTGGGCAATCGGACATCGAAGGTTATGTGCGGCACGGTGTCGAATAATCTCCCTAACATAAAGTTGCATAAATACCAAAAACCGAAGTCTCGTACAGCGGCAGGACAAGCAGAATCACCACTGAAAGCACCAAACACACCCTGTCAGATGAAAGAATGCGAACATCGAGAGCGCTCCGGCCACCTCGCGGTCGAGCTACGCCAAGGAAAGCGTGTAGATAACGATAACAAGCGCCACAAAAATCACAAATTATTGAAGGCTTAAAACCACCGCTGCGGAACTACAGGGAGTACAGAAAAACCGTAACAAACTTTGTTCTTTAGTAGGATTCACGCCAGGCTAGTCACAAGTTCGCCTTTTCCATCCAGCAGCGAAAACTCGGCTTTGTGTCTAAGCTTGATTTATTTATATTTGATCTAAATTGGGGTTGTCGGTGTTTAGGGCTTGTGTCCTGTGTGTTATCTCGAACTGCTCGTCTTTATTCCTTGCGTATAAATTTATTCTGGTAGTCATTTTGGGTTACCTACGAGTCTACTTTGGTTTGAACAATTATCAAACAGAGGGGGCCGCCTATGCTGTATCTTCCATTTTTGGTTCTGCAATCGGCATAATTTTTTTAAAAATCTTCTGCATGCAGTTGCAGAGTAGAGCTATTTCCGATTTCCAGTTTTGGAGATATTTGAGTGATTTGCGCAAGCTCCAAAGGCGCGCTCCAACTCTGTATCCCGAATCCGAAACAAGTTGAGCATTATACCGCCATATGCCAGCTCATAAAGCACCAGCCTCTACATCGCAAGGTAAATGAGGTTACAGATTATACATACATACATACTTCCTACTTTGTAAAACTCACTGTTGTGTACTGCTTTTGGTGACTAAACGGATTAACATTGTTAGTAATCAGGTGCAGATTGGTTGTTATGAGTTGGTGAATTGATGCACCCGTCTGAAAGTAAAGCCACCTGTTGGTATTTCATAATCTCAGGTACGGAACCGTTACCGCTATACTTTCACGTGATCTGGCATTTTTAAAATTTATTTTAAGTTTTTTCCAATTAACTTCCCCCCCCCCCCATATTCTTCACCACTGGAAACTACACCACCTGGTAGCATAGATCAATTCTAGTCGGCACGATTACATGTTCTCCGCCGCAGAACCGTTAACGATTGCAGGTCAGGGTTATCTAATTCCATATCATCGAACCTTATCGTTACATAAACCTGTTTGCCCCTTCCAATGTTGAGTATAAATAACATCCTTATTAATTTGCTGTGCATTTTTTGCTCTGTAATGTTATAATGTTTTTTGTATTGTTTTTGCTTAACCTACGGTTGCCCGGTGGAACGACTTGCGCTTACTTCAGCGGCAGCTGGCGTCAGCTAGACTAACCTTAACTGAGCGCAACCGGAACAACCAGGCCCTGAGTCGAACTCTCGCCCGAACTCTCTGCATTTCGTTGTATTTTATACTACAGCGACAGACACAGCTAGCCCACCGAGGCAACAATGTTGCAATGCTAGTTGTGTTGTACTTCAGTATTGTTTTTATGATACGTTACTGCGCTAAAGAACAGTCCAACGAGTGTCAACTTTGAAACATTTCTTTGCTAAATGCAAGTTTAAGGTAGAATAAAACTGAATTAACAATTGTCAAAATGCTAAAATGTTTAATACAAAGGTTATCTGTCCAAAAAGAGTAGCTTTCCATTCACCAATAAAGAAGGAATTGCATAACAGCTAATTTAATTTGGATACAACGGATGAAGCTTTCTCTCCTTCTTGAAATAGACAACATATATTTTTACTTTACATGTAGGTGTATACCTCACTCTTAAGTAATTTGAAACATTTATCTGCCTGCATTTTAACTACTGCTATCGATCTGTTATCTTAAAACTTTCCACAGAGTGATTACAAATAAGATACATCTAGTTGCCTTTGAGAATGGCAAAACAATTCAAATGCAACTAACTGTATCTCTTCTTCAATCGCTCTGTGTTATGAGACCATTTGTTAAATAATAACCAGAATTGAGATATTTAAACACACTCTACCGAGTGGGTGCAGTTAAAGTGATATAATTAACTGTAAAGTTACATCTGTCTTAATCAAAGATAAAGCCAAACAACTTTGAAAATTATGCAATTGCACTAACACTCTACACTTGTACCCAGGAAGTACAATGCAAAACGCAATATCTGCTGCATGTTTGGGGTTTCTGTCCAGATGGGAGTTAATAATTCCATACTAATAGAACATATTGCAGCAGTCAACTTAGTTAATTTACTCCAAGTACTGGACAGACAAACAGATGGAAGCAGACGCAATAAGTGAACGCTGAACGCGTCTTTTCTAATGCATTGCAGCGATCGCTATAAAGAAATATAAATGTAATTTAAAACATGTTCCAAATAACTTTGATCATTCCCTGGTTTAAATTCCTTTTATGGAGTAATGCGAAACCGTAGCATCTAAAGGATCGCGAATGGCAGAAGTATGTCTGGCAACTGCAAACAACTTCTCAAAGTAATGCATGGTATTTCAACCCTTAAAGCTGCTATA
This sequence comes from Agriotes lineatus, assembly GCA_940337035.1. Lineage (NCBI taxonomy): Eukaryota > Metazoa > Arthropoda > Insecta > Coleoptera > Elateridae > Agriotes > Agriotes lineatus. Next base: position 32,167 of record CALNHX010007875.1, on the reverse strand, counting down.
CGTCCGTACTGAGCTTCGTCAACTTTTTATATAAGCAGGAAATACTTCTTTTTTTGCTAGTAAAGAGTTTAGAGTGTTTTATGTAAACGTGATCAGAATGTAACAAAACCGTAGCTATTTTGATGGACTCTGCGTACTGTCTGTTAGTCAATGTCAGCTTCCAGATTTTGAAATATACAAGTTTATGAAGCATGTGCCTTAAGATGTTGATAATTTATGTATATGGTGCCCTAAATATATCTTTAAATAACATAAAAGCTCACGAATCAACTTTTGAAATCGTTTACACTATCTAAAGTTCATTTGAAAAGCCCCTTAATCTGGATTAGGAGACATTTACTTTTTGCAATAAATACCATAGTTAATTAGTTGCGTATGAAAGAAAAGTACTTGCAGAGAGTCACTTTTTCAGTATCTAATCGGAGAATAACATTTTTCTTAAAAAGTAGATATTAGGACTTTTGTGTTTCTTGCTTTATGCCGTTTGCTTGTTAGTAGCTTCAGCGTACTTATGCGAACGTTTTGTCCGTCCGTCCGTCCGTCCGTCCGTCCGTCCGTCCGTCCGTCTGTCTGGATCGCCTGTAACTTTCGAACGGCTACAGATATCGAAATTTTGAAAGGGGGCAAAGTTGTTGCTAAGGTCCCGAGCACCTTCATGCGCTATTTGGTTTTGGCGAAAGGTGGCAATTTTCCACTTTGCAAAATTTCCAAGCATTGTAGCACAGTGGCGGCTTGTCCACTTGGCGCCATCTACAGAAGTTCGGTGGTCACGTTTTGAACTACACATTCTGAAGCTACTCTTTAGACCTGTAGTTGAGCAGTTTATTACAGTTTAAGATCGTTTTAGTTATTGTTGATTTAGAATCCATCTTAACTGATCCCATGTAGTGCAATTGTCATGGAGAGTCCACATACAAGCTCAGATAGGGTAGTAGTTAAATAGAAAAGTGTACAAAGTCTAAAAGATAGCCTAATTAATTGGAAGTTAAAAATTGGAATATAAAAATTGTATTTCACTGTTTACCCACACGAATCGAAGAATAAATTTAAATTTTACGAGGATCGGCTATTAGTAAATGTTGAGGCAATAAATAATAAACTACTGGCGATGCATCCAGTAAAATATCTCAAATAGGTAGGCGCTACTGCTTGATTAAGCACTATTGTCAAAACAGACATATTGGAAACAACATCAACTTGGACTGACATTGTTGCCATATTCGCTGAAAATATAAAACTTCTGTGTTTGTGGTTGGAGATTGAAGTGAGTGGTTGTGGAAAGGTTGCCTTCTATTTAGGATTTACGTTAAGCTAGTTACCTGGGTGCCCATTTTCCATCCAATTGCGAAGAAAAGACTTGTGCCCAAAACTTAGGGCAACACTTTTGAAATGATTCTTTTCGATGTCTTTCCCTTTTACGCACATTTGTATTTGTGGTCTTAGGGCTTATGTCTTGAGAGTTATCTCAAGCTTCCTGTTTTCTGTTTTACTTTGCTTAGGTGAGTTTTGTCAATTATTGCGTATGTGGGTTGCCTACACTTGTATTGCAATTTTCAGAATTTTGAGTACCAATTAGCATATAGTTCTGATGTTTCCTCTTTTAAAATTCGAGTTTATAAGAGTAGTTCCCATTTTGGAAGATCGATTCTTCAGGTTGCTTCACATGCAGTGTTCCTGGTTTGAACCGCCTGCAAACAGTGACGCTCTCCGGTGCACCCCCTGCTTAATAGTCGGCTGGCACATTTCGGCAATCCCAAACTACAGTATATGTGTCTTAAGGATAGTGTATTGTTATTATTTCAAAAAAATACATTTTGTAGCCCAAATGTAGCATCGGGAATCGCGATAATTATACAGGTTAAATGGTTAACCAGTAGCATTCAATAAAATGTTTATTCTTCAAAAAAGCGCATATGGAATGTACATATCGCATATATATGTGGCAATTTAGCACTTCATGAAAAGTCTAGATACATTCCGAAGTGTCTAAGCAAACTGATCAAATGCTATAACTCTCTTCTCCTTAATAATTACAGTATCTCTCCAGAAATATTGAACTCTTCCCGAAGTGTCAGCAACGGGTTCGACAGAAGCTATCGGAGGTGTTGGACTGATGATGTAAGGTGAATTACTACGGTTTTTACTTAAAAATATGTTGTGCATTGACACACGAGGAAATTGTTTAAATTGTACTATAGCACAATGAACAAATACCAAAACAAAAAACGACGTAAGTACAACAATATGCACTATGATTGAGATAAAATAAAATTATTTTTATTATTGTTTTGTACAAGATCACATTTTAATAATAGCTATTTATACAACAAGTGCTAAAAGTCTACGTTTATGCACTTGCTTAATGAAAGCCTAACGCTTTACCAACTGCGCTACCCGGCTTACTCTATTATTATATACTAATATATAATTTCTATTTGAAAAATTGTAATACTGTACTGTACCCTAGCTCTGCAAGCGTGCACGTTTCAACTTGCAGGGAGAGCGAAGAATTATCTTCTACAAATTATGGCCAACACCACCTCTACAGTTCGAAAAGTGTCTAATTCCGAATGGACAGATGCTGTATTACGGCATCTGTCGAAACCATTACTGACACTTCGCGAAGAGTCCAATATTGCTGGAAAGATACTGATGAAAAGATAGAATTATAGCATGTGGTAGGTCACGTTAGACACGTGAAGCGTTTAGACACATTATGTAGTGGTAAATTACAAAATTTGGCTGCGACATACGAGTATACTAGACTACAAATTGCTAATCATGTAACTGATAAAGTGACGATTCAAGTAAAATTGTATTATTTACAGCGATGGTTCGAAACTTATTTGAAGGTGTACCCATAAAACGGTAAAAATTAATAGTGTGATCCTTGATGTACGTACCCTCTTACTATGTTTGATTAAAGATGCAAATTTTAACAAATTATTTTGGAAAAATTGCAATACGGCCTACATATGGCATCATGTAATTTAACAATTTTACAACTTTGAACAAACATTTTCTTCAATTTCTTGGTTTCTCAGAACGTTTGTAAGGTTTTTGAGTGATATTAAATTATTACTAGGCCGTTTTCAAAAAGTTACGAAATAATTATATTGTATAGAGTTAAGATTACCATAAAATGTAAAAATCAATTTTAAGATATTCTCCAATCCGCAAAACTTTTCAAAGATCTTTACATTTTATTTTTGTGGTGAACCTAATTATTTTACTATTGGAATGTAAATCCGAATAATTTAACATTTTCTAGAATTTTTTAAACAAAGCAAAAGCACAGAATCACATAATAATCGATAACACTTATTAGAAAACGGAAAAGTTAAAGGAAATTTTTATCCATAAAGAAACTTCAGTATTTCCACTTATGCATATCCGTCTACTCGGGTCGATTAAAGATGGAAATTCTAGAATAAACTTATAGAAGTAATAATAATTGCAATATTTCTAAAATACAAAATCCTGTAAATTTAGAATTTTAGAATTTTGAGGACTAAAATTCGTTTGTTTTTCAAAAAGTTTGTTATTTTTTTTTGAGTAATTTTGAATTTTTAAGCCGATTTTTTCTTCAAAAATTGTTCAAAACAATGATATCGTTAGTGCCTAAGTTTATTTAAACAATTAAGATTATGTAAGGAAAATGTGGAAATTATATTTAAAAATATTCTGTAGTAGGCTTATATGCAGAGGTGGAAATAATTCAAATAGGTATGTAGCTTAAGTTCCCTTAAGGGTCTCTAAAACCCCCAAAATTGAAAATGATTACGCTTAAAAACATAGAAGCTACTAAGGTGACCTCTTTTTAATTGAAACACACCGTATATTCGTTAAGAATTGCTGCACATTTTGCAACAAAGAATTTTTGTCTCCACCTTCTAGGAGTACATGATAGTGCTGCAGCTTTTAATTCCTTGCCTGTCTAGTGCTTATGATCGTATAATTAATTAATTTTATTCTGTCACATGACGTAACCACAAGTATCAACTTGGATATAACGTCCACTTTGGACATAACGTAAATGCATTAGATTGCATGCTATCGTCATGTATACTGAACTAGTCAAAAGCAAAGTGAGGTCAAGTTGGTCATAAATGAATAGATTTTTAAAATAAATAATTTTTACGATAATAATTTTTGAAAATCTTTTTTTTATTTACGAATGCCTTATTGGTGGGCACAATAATCATTTTTGAATTTATTAAGAACATTTCAATTCTTCATGCTACTGCCATTTACGAACAACTATAAGATCTTCATTTAATGCAAGACGGCTTGAAGGAGAAAAAGATTATTTGAAAATCGTTGTAAATGATCATCAGAAGTTTAATCAATCGCTCAAAATCAGGTGGCTTTCGTGTTCGTAATGATCCCACAATAGTGCTTAATGTTACTCTTTAGTCACGAGTGGGGCAGACCTAAAACGCGAGCGAGTGACTAAAGATGCTTTACGCATGTGTTTCGTAGAATATTATCTACGATAGAATCTAGAAAACACCGTAAATATATAAAAAAAAATTAAATTAGGATTACTAGCAACCGGTCTTAATTTTGCGTGTTAAAAATTTTAAAACACGTTGCTACTGACGAAGTAAACTGATGAAAACATATTGTTAAATAGTCGTTTTACAAACTTAAAACTGCCAACTAAAAATCAATTTTACATACTGTCGTAGATAATAGTAATTTATATAACGAGTAGCTAAAGTGCCACTTTTTTGCACGCGTGGGAAAGTTTAAAGAATGAGCGACGAAAGTCCCTGATGATATTCAAAAAGCAGAGAAAGCTGCTACTCTTCAGCTTCTACCTGCAAAATCAAGAAAACTTTACGAAAAGAACAAGAAACTTTTCAGGGCGTGGTGCAAGGAGAAGGAGGTTCGGACAGTATCAGAAATATTTTATCCTATTTGGGTGAATAATCCAAAGTGTTAAAATTGCCGAGTCTTTGGTCCATACACTCTATGTTAAAGTCGACACTGGTAACAAAGGAAAACGTTAATATTGGAAGATTTTCTAAGGAACGCAACATTAATAAAATATCAATAAAGCTTATTTAATTAGGATTTTATAGGAAACGGCTTTTTTAAAACAACAAAATGTTTTTAAGAGGGAAAAGTAACCATCTTTTGACTAGAATATCCTGATGAAAAATTGTTACTAATGAAACAAGTGTTAATTATGGGATTGTCAGGTGCATGCCGACGATATGAACTGAACAAGATGAAAATCGACGACATAGAAGACGAGGATTCTTATTTAATCGTGAAGATTTCAGATTCAAACATTTACAGTACCTTCCATTACGGAAATTTTCAGAAAATACATGGCACTACGCCCAAATCACGTGGATCATCGGAGATTTTTTGAAGTACAGACATGGAAAATGTATGCTTCAAGTTGTTGGAATTAATCAGTTTGCTATAATGCCCAGCCTTATCGCCTCATATTTAAAACTGCCAAATCCAGGGTGCTATAGAGGCAATAGTTTTAGAAGGCTGTCGGCTTCTTTCTTAGTTGGAGCGAGGGCTGATATTTTAAGGTTAATTGTCTCGGAGGTTGGCGGTCTTCAACAGTCGCATAGGGATACGCAGAAGAATGCATCGAGGAAATAGTAAATTCTGCTAGTCATATTCTTTTACACAAAAATCTGGTGTGATACACGCACACAACTTCCTTTTACAGTGATCTTATAATTAGCCAAAAATTTAATTTTAAATTTTTAAGCATTTGTCAAAAAATTTCAAAAATTAAAAATTTTACAAGAACGGTACAAAATAGGGTGTTAGTTTAAGAGACAAATTTTTTCTAGAATTTTAAGCTGAATTCAAAAATGTAATAATATACCGGGTGTTCTATTTAAAATAGGAGTTAATAAAAAAAACAAAAGAAACCCATTTTAGAAGTATTTAACTGGAAAATCACCTATCTCACATCAACACACATTAAACATTTAATAAAAATGTAAAGTTAACAAAAAATCGTATCAGCCGTTTTTGAAAAAATCGAAAAAAACCTGAAAAGTCACAAGAGTAAACACCTACTTCCGGTTATGCGGATTTTTCTTCAAAAGCTTGCTGTCGCATCTACATAAAACACGAAATTTATATATGAAGTTTCAACGCCATACCTCTTTCCATTTTTGAGATATTCTGTTCACAGACAGACACACAGACATACAGACAGACACACAGACACACATACAGACCACTGAATAAAAAACGGTTTTTTGGGATCAAGATACTCTAAAACGTAAAGATCTGTTGAAAACTCAATTTCGAATTTTTGGGGCGAATCCAATACTTCCTTTATTGTAAAAGGAAGTAAAAAACAGAATTGAAGCAGGTTGCAGTTAAGCACATTTCAAATGTAGTTGATTGCAGTGTTTCGTGCTTTGTATTATCGACTTCCGGTGGTATTATTACTAGCAATAGTACTATAACCATAAATTTGAATAAATAATAAAATGTAATATTTGAATTTAATTAACAGTTTTGACGGAAGTGTGCAACAAAGTGACAGATGTGTGCAATAAAATTTTTATTGCATAGTATGCAATAACAATATGCTTTTGACACTTTCCATACGTCCAAAACAGGTTGTTATTACTATGCAATAAACAAAATTTTCTACGACCACTACTAAAAGCAGGCCTTTTAGCACTAGCTTGTTTCACTAAAAATGACGTTTTATAAATCAACGTGTTAACAGTGAAATCAGCTGTTTACTTTTAGCACATGCGCTAAAAGTAAACAGCTGGTGTTGAATTTAGAATTTTAAACTGGAAATGAGGTTATAAAATTATTCTAGTTACTTCCTTCGTTAGAGGTAAAGTGGTTTTCAAATAATTAAAGCATTATGTAATATATAAGGTAAAATGTGTACTTTTATAATTACCTTTGATAACTAACTTTGACAGCTACGGGCTGCAGAAACAGTCACCTGCGCCGTCAATGTCATCTCTTTACTATGACATAAATTATAACTGTCATAAATACAAGCCTTTGTTAAAATCAACACTTATGGATTAATAACACAGCACACTCTGTACATTAACGCATGCTTCTAAAATCCTAACGAGTATTATACAAAAGAAAATAGATAATAAAATAGATACCAACTTATCAGAGGACCAATTCGGATTTAGGAAAAATAAAGGTACAAGAGAAGCTATATTATGTCTCAGATATCTAATTGAAAAAACCCTGAAAGTTGACAGAAATTTATATGTAGCATTTATTGACATAAAAAAACTTCGATAATGTAAATTGGCCTATTGTGATGGAAATATTGAAAACCGTCAAAGTGGATTATAGGGACAGAAGGATTGCTTCGTTTCATAATTTTCATGTCTCGTCCATCTACATTCACTTTTAGCACTTGTTGCACAAATAGCTATCATTGGACACATCTGTCCCTTTATTGCACACTTCTATCAAAACTTTTAATTAAATGTGGCGAGTTTTCAATTTAAAGCAATGAAAGCACACCTAACATGATTTTTAAATAATTTTTGAATTTAAAATAGCATTGCTGTTTTGTAATATCTTACCATAAATATGTGGTAGTCGAAAAAATTATGTATGCAATTCATACCTAAAGTTTTTTTGCACTTGTGGGACTTAAAGAATTCGTTTTCGGCTCATTCTTTAAACTTTCTCACACGTGCAAAAAAGTGGCACTTTATCTGCTCGTTGTATGAGTAACTATTAAGGCTCACTATTCACGTTAGCCTTTGAAACATAAAAATATTTAGGAAACTAAGTTATATCCAACTGTGTTAGGTACATCAAGGTTAAAAATGTCATATTATTTATAATTTTTGAAAACGTTTGTGTTGAGTCGAATATTTGCCAACATCAGTAAATGCTGCACCGTTATCAACAAATGCATCATTATAAAGGTAAGGAAATTCTTAATCCAATAAACTTTAAAAGTGCAGTACAATGAAGCGACATTACAGCCCATACAACACATTTCTGCGATTTCCTTTGCCTTTTGACACATATAATAGAAACACAATATTTCAACTTTAGTGTATCAGTGACTGCTAAGATCAATAATACTCTCACTAATAACGCATAATAAATAAATTTTACAGGCAGAATACGAAATTCATCAAAACCTGACGAACAAGACCCAACGAAATTTCATCATCAAAACCAGTTTTAACCTGCTAAAACCTTTCTATTATAATTCTGCTTCGATGCATTCCTTTTTGCTACAAAAAGGCATGCTATCTGGATCAGAGATGGGCGCGTGACTGAGTATTCACTCACGTCACGCAAGTTGCACGCTTGCTTAAACACTCACGTTCACGCACGCTCAAGCACACGTTCACGGCGTGACCCACAGCCCTTATTTGATAATTCAAATTTGTATAGAGCAAAATGTTCAATTCTAAAACTAATAAATCACCCGCAACAAAACTAAAAACACTAAAATCAAATACGTTTTGTACGTGAAATAATTGACGTGATATGTTGCAATCAGAATAGTAGACATAAAAAGAAATAAATGACAATTGACTACAAGAAACTTACAGCAATAGGTAAATGCTGATTTCTTGCAAAAATATTTCTTGCAGGTGTCTTCAAATAGTTTTAATACCAAAAGCTGCCACTGTAATTGACGCCCTTACTGATACGAGTACGAAAAGGTATTTGTTGCTAGACACACTTTTAATTCCTACGTTTAAAAATACCTTTACGTCCGAGGAGCTACAAGTAAGTTCTACTTGGTGACCTATAGACGCGGATAAGCGATTGACCATTGACATAGCATTCACAACACAACACAGGTGCGAAGCTTTGCCGCTGCAAGCTGCCACACAGAAGTATAATGATCCCGCTCCAGCTCTAGATCTTCCACATGAGTGGGCAGCGGGATACTCTGCAGTCTTTTATCCGTTACTAAACATTTCACGTGAAATTAAAGTGAAACGTGAATCACGCCTTGGAAATGTTCACTCACGTTTGCATCACGATTTTCAAATTATTCACGTTCACGAAGGGACCCGCCGCGCCGTGACCCAGTGTGACCGGACTGTTTTCACGTCACGCGCCCATCCCTAATCGTGATGCTTGGAGGTGCCAAGATTTGCAAAAGTATTGCTTTGGAATACAACTCTTCTTAGGTCCACAGCTGGCAAACCCGTGTCCTGTTCGTGTTGTTCCTTTTTATCCTGCAGACATTTTCTGATCTAGAAACTTCAAATTGAGTAAGTTCGAACTTCACAACACGTTAACCCGATTTATTACAGCACAATGAAAGTGCACATAATTTAAGAACATCGAGCGCCTGGGTTATTAGTAGATTATACTAACAGTCGGCAGTGAATTCTAAATTTAGTTATTTAAAACTAATATTTATTTGGGGACTTTAGTCTTTAAGATTTCAGGTTTTAACGCTAACATTAAAGAAGACATTCATACGAAGCGGAAAAGATATTGAGTAGCCCTCGTACTTCAAATGAAAATAATGCGGAATAATCCCGCTTCACAATAAAGCTTAATATGCAGTAATGCTATAAGAACTGAATTTATTACATCGCTTTGCTACACATCGTCCTCCGTTTGATAAACGTGATTTGATACTGATTTAGCAGCCTTCTTTTCTGTTCTTATGTGCAACAAAGCCCATATAAACCAGCTACTTCACGCTCGATGCCCTAGAATGTGAATGCTGAGCATCCTAGTAAGATGAACTTCGATAGCTGACGTTTAATGAGAAAACAGGCTCTTGCAAATGTTGTGTATATCAACTACTGCTTGCGTTCTAATAAGTATTAAGTTTGAGTAACGATTCGGTAATAGAAATCACATACACTTCTTTTATTTATCTATGCGCTCACATACTAACAACTTATTTCTATGCCAGCGTTTCTAATGAGAGCATTGCTCATCTGTGAGTTTTCGTCATTTACTTCAGTCGTTCCTTGTTTTGTCATGTTCCGTATGGGGATCTCTGCCTTCTATTGCTGCTTTTATGTAACTTTCTCAACTTAGAGCAGATATGTTTCATTTTCCTTGTAACTATAGCAGACCATAGTCATTTTCATTTTATCCGCTTATACTTAAACATCTTTTCTTTCTTGCTCGACCACGACGTGTAAGTTGCATGCTTTCTGCAGCAGTCCAGCTCGACAGTCTGGTTTTTCTTTCGGAATTTTAGAATGAGTGACCACATTGTTATGGTATAAACCATTTTTAGAACATGCAACAGCGTTGAGAGGCAATCGATACAAATACCCTCCAACTGACCCGCTACTAACTCAGCGGTGGGGTGAGGTTTACCAGATTTCGATAACTCGGTTACGTTAAAGCCGGTTTAAGTACCGCATCGGTACTACCTTCAACGATAGGGAGGATGCCACTGCACACTTCGGCTGGGTGTTCAATATCTACACATTTGTAGTTGCTGAAGGATGGCTCTTGGTGAGAAGGCGATACTTTTGTGGTTTACTGAACAAATAGCTATACAACAGAAAACACTCCAAGGCCTCGACAAAAGTACACTGATCTAAGATAGTTTTCTAGAGGAGCACCCTTTTCTTTCTCAGGTATCCTTCCCCTTACTTAAAACCTACTCAATGTTAAATATTAATTAAAATATGTTTTTCGTCATCTGGAATCCCGAAAAGTGAAAATCTGAAGAAATCTCGGATAGTTATTTTTGCACCTGAAATGATGTATTCCCATTCAACTCAGTCGGTCTTAAAATGAAATGGAACTTATCTAATTAGCAAACGAAGTAGTAATGGACCAATGTGAAATAATTATTTTATATAGTTTATAAAAACATCAAATGCCCGAAGAAATGTACAGGAAAACTAATATTATTTATTTAAAACAATTAAGTTACTATACTTATACATTCTTACCGATTTTCAATTTTCCATATCTTGCCATATTATGAAGTGTTAAAGGTGCACATTTTCTTTTTGAATCTTCCTATATGTTTTTGAAACGATGCTATTCGTCGGCGCAAGCTGTAAATTACATTGTATTTTTATGTGCCTTTTAGACCCTTATTTGCTTTTCTACGTTTATTAAAAACCGTTATATTTCCAAATACCTACTTAACCTGTAATAGCAATCAGAACTATAGGTATCATTGAACCTAGGTTCACTTACCTACTTAATCCCTAAAACTCCGTAGGGAGCATATGGGGTCTTAAGGCGTTTCTGTAGCAAACGTTTTTAGTACTTTGTAATTATTTTATATGAAAAAATGTGATTTAGTCTTTTAAGGCAGCATAGCTTATTAAGTTGTTCGCCTTTCTTGATCTATTATGTCTTAGATTACGTAAGAATATCGCCCTTAAGTATGGTATTTATAGGTTCTGTATTTTGTACTCTAAATTTATTATCTATAAAACTGTGTACTTTATGAGATTGGTTTTCCTGTAGCCCAGTTCGTAGGCGGGATTGAAACAGACGGTGTGTAGATTTACTTATGAAGGTACACGTGCCGTTATAACACAAATGCTACGACGATTTCACTTTCGTATGACAGGAGATATGCTCAGCGTGCCATACTGATATTTCGTGAGTGTTGATGTCAGGCGTCCTATATGTTTGAAACGGCAGCCAATCCCAAGCAGGTGTAAAAAAGAATTTTATATGAGCTTGTGAATAAATTTCGTCTCACGAATGCCCGGCTACATATTGAGTAAGATTTAAATCTTGCAGATTCTTATGCCCTTATACTAATTTCAGCTAACTGCTTCCTTAATTAGGTAAAAGACTTCCAAAAATATCGGACATTTTTCAAATGCGTGTTTTTCACTTCTCTAGCAATGAAAAAAGGTGATAAGCGAAAAATAAACAATTATGTGGACTGTAGGCAAAGAATACCCACCAGATCCAGATTTTGAAATTGCAAAATATGAATAATTGAGTGCACTTGCACCAAAATAATACGGACAGAAGTATGGGTACTGTAAAAACGGCAAATATAAGGGAAATAGGCGGGGATAATTCAAAGGTAACGGCACAAAGAAATAACTGGGGATTCTTAATTTGGCTACTAGTTAATTATTTAAGTAGTATTGGCTTTGTTGAGTGCCTTTTTGGAAATAGTAAATTGTGTTTTATCGCTGCCATTATTATTGTTATTATTATTGCCTTATTATTTCGTTGTAATTGTTTAGGTTATAATATATAAAACATAATGTTTTCCATTCTAGATGATCAAATTATCACACTTTTTTAAATGTTTTATATCTTGTTCGCTGTATTGTTAAGCATCAACACTTAGGTACCGTTGTTTCTAGAATTTTTATTCAATATATTGGAATAACGAAGATATTTGCTGGCGCGTGATTCGTATCACACCGTATAAACCATCGGTAGCAACGTAAGCTATTGAGACTAAGGACAATGACAGCACAATAGCTATTAACTTGTTTGAACTAGAAGCAATTTGCTGGTTCAAAAAATATTTGACTACTCAAAGAACTGAACGGAAAACTTACTTATTCCATCTCAGTGTCTACGACGGCTGCTGTGTACACCAGAAACCGAAATAGCATCTGTTTGTTTTCGCAAGTATTATTGTATCTTCCAGCGGAAGTGTTAAAGAAATATAGCCTTCAGGGGACCCACGAACCTATCTGTTGAGAGTATGCTCTTCATTGTACGCATAGTAAGTAGTCGTTGCTAACCTTGGTGCTGTTTATCTTTAGTAACACTGTTATTTCAAGCTGTTTATTTAGTTGGATAAATTAAGAACGAAAACAAAGATATTTTGCGGCGTTACAAGACTTCAGAGTGGTAACAAAAAATGTGTTTGCTCGAAGCTTGACACCTGCATGATTGTGATTAACGTTAGATGGCAGGGAATTTATTGGGGTCATCATAGGCCGAACAAAGAGCAAATGTTCGTAAATTGGCAATTTAGACAGAGGCATATTTGACTCGTAAGAGCTGCAAAGGTAAATGGATCGCTTTCGTTTTTTGAATTTATTTCCACTATCCATCCTCCCAAATATTTTTCAGGAATAGGTAACATGTTTAAAGAACGATTCAACCAATATCAAGCTATCGACAGCTAGTAGCTATGATCTATAATATGCTTAAAGTTAAGGTATGATTTACCCTTTAAATTAAGTTCCTCAAAAGAAAACTGCTTTTATGTTCGAAAAATTAACGAAAATAACTTTTAGCTGGAAAACACTCTTGCTTGGTATGGAAACATGTCGTGTTTTCTTGAAGGTCTTTTGGCACGTTGCATGTGATCGACCTATAATCTAAACGTTAGTGAATAGCTGATACAGCCAACATACGCTATTTACCTGTCTGGGCGTATAAATACCTACATCAGAGGTTTGTTCACACTATCAACAGTTCGCTGCTAAATATGACGAGTGTGCAGGGTACACATTTTACACAGAAATGCTGCTTGTACGAAATTGCTACAAAAACTGATCTAAGTTTTAATTGAATATTACTGCTATTCGCCATTTTGATCTCGATTTTTGGTCGACAGTTTAGGGAGAAAGTTAGTGTCGAAGCTAAAAACTGAGGTATTATACCATGAGTTCTTTTTAAAAGTATATATAGGCGATATTCGTTTGTATATTAAAAAGAAAAAAACCCTAATTTTTAATTGTTTTACCTTATATGTAGGCAACCAATTATACAGCAAGTTTCAATTTAAAGAGTTTTAATTCAAAATAAATAGCATGCTGTTGCAAAAATTAGGGAATTTTTCTTTTTAGTATACATACGAGTTTCTTCTATGTATACTTTTAAAAAGAACGCATGATATATGGTGTCCCAAAATGTACCAGAAACGTTTTAGGAATCAATTGGGTCACTCGTTTCGAGTTAAAAAGTCTAGATAAACAGCAGCTAGGCCATTAATGCTTTTTGTTTTCCATAACAGTTGAACGTTATTGTTGACAAACAATAATATTGTTTTTAGTGTTAACAGTTAAATTATTAAAAAGTTAAATAGTCACAAATGTAGCATTAAATAGTAATTTGTATACCAAGTCACTAACATTTAGCTTTTTCTCACGATGTGGCTTCAGTTGCCGCGGCCCGTAGGGCCAAAGCAAACAAACTATATGAGGGATACAATGAGACTTCAGTGCCGATGGGTACATTATGTTGTTGTTTTTTTTAATCGAGAAATCGCGAAATTATAACCCTTTAGCCAACTTTTGTTGGTTATTTTGACATTGGTTGACGTTTACCTATCGTCCCGCTACCTACAAAAAGTCGTAGAGCAATGGATTACTCTACTGTCGATTGCTAGTATGTTAATGCCGATTTCGACGTTTTTTAGTGCCGGTTTAAAAAAATTGCTATGTATGTTACAAGGATTAAGGACTTTTTTCTACGAGCCGCAGTGTATCGCCGAGGGAGAGCAGTGAGTGAAACACATAAAAAGGGCGAGTGTAAAGGTCCACTTTCGTACGAGTCACAAATCACTGTGATTTGAGGTACGAGTTACATACAGAATTTTTTGTACTGCAGATTTAGAGGCGTTTTTCTTATTAAAAAATGACAGTTTAATACAAGGCGCCGGGGAAATGTCAAAGAGGTCGTGATTATTCAAAAAATGGCAATATGTATTTTGATTTCGACAATGGAAACACAATGTTAGTTTTTGTTGCTATAGTTACTACTGTTAAATAGTAGTAAGATACTAGTACAAAAAAGTGGGTGACTTCGGCGGCTGAACACTGCCAAAATTGATAGTTTTTCGATCTAATAGAGCCAAAAAGTGTATTAATAACCCTAACTGCAATGCCGAGTTTATTTTCGAACGCTAAATACACAGATATAGTGTATATGTATGACTTCTGTGATGGCAATGCTTTAGCTGCGCAATAAAAATACAGAAGAGGGTATCCTAACAGGAGATTACCTACACCTGAAGTTTTCAATAATTCATCTCTGTAGTTAAGAAAACACGGGGCATTCCAATCAAGGCATGCGTCTGGCCAGAATATTGTTAGTATTCTCGTAAACAATGAGGAGCATATTCTTAATTTATTAGAAGAAGGTGGGACATTAAGTGTACAGAGAATTTCTGTGCGTACCGGAATATGATGAAATTAGGTTTTTTATACACAAATAGCCAAGGTTTTGTCACTCATTAGGTTTGCAGAACAATAAGAAGCGAGAGTTTCCATCCATACCATTATCAATCAGTTCAAGCTCTGGGCAATGATGAAGACGCTCGTTTAAGATTTTTGAACTGGTTTCAGAAGCATTAACATACTCTGCCTAATATTTTGTGGTCTGCTTTACGAGAGACGGAATTACTAATTTTCATAATTTCCATAGTGGTCATTCAACTTTCAAGGTATAATCATTCTCGTAACGCTCTACTACCTTTGAAAGTTCCTGTGTGCCATATGTTGATAAGTAAACCTAAGGTCAACAATTTTTGAGTGAAATCAATTACACACAATAACCATCCATTAAACTGTACGTATAAACAAACATATTCTATTATATGTAATCTGTTAACCCATGTTGCCATATATTGGAAACGGATGCGGTGCTGGACCGCCGGGCTCTGGCACTACAGCATTTAATGCACTAACCTCTCGAAAAAAAATTCCGCATGTACAACACCAAGGTCTATACAGCATTCAAAATACTCCCCAATTTACAAACAAATTTATAATAAATCATTATACAAATACGAGAGCGGGATGATAATTAGGTAGCCTCCACATACTTTAAATACACGAATATAAATGTATATTCAAAAATGACAACTTCCATCTTTGAATTGGCAATACTGAAAATATAAAGACCATCTGTGAAATAGTTTGTTGTTAGCAGCTGTTGTGCGATTATTTAATGTGTACATACAAAAATCTTAAAAGGTGCAAACGTTTTTGAATAGACGAAAACTGTGCTAGATGAATGTTCTCCATCATATTCGACCAAAAAAAAAAAATGGTTAAATTTAATAGGGCCACACCAGCCTCCAAGACGAGCACAGCTCTGAATGCCAAAGAATTGTCACTACAATGGAATGGTTACTAAAATCCACGATATGGTATTGAAAGACAAATGACTGATATTGAGTGAAATAGCTAATGTAGTAAACATCTCAAAAGAGCTGGTGTGCGATATTTTAACCCAAGAATTGGCCACGAAAAAGCTGTCCGCATGATGGGTATGCTCTAATCAGAAAAATGCACGTTCTCACACTAGAGTTACTGCAATGGGTAAAGACATCGAATTAAAGCACGATTTGCTTCCGCATCCACCTTATTAACTCCATTTGGCTGACTCGGACTTCGGATTATTCCCTAAGCTAAAAATTTTTCTCGGCGGATAAAAATTTCCATATGTTCAAAAGGCTACGGCCACTGTTAACGCCTATTTTGCAGATCTTAAGTAAAGCACCTTTCGTCAAGGGATCAAAGCCTTCGAGCATCGCTGGACAAAATGTATTGAGCGTCTAAAACGCTATGTTAAAAAATAAAAATTATTTTGAAAACATAAAACCGGTCTTTCATTGTTAGGCTAACCAATTATCATTTCGCCCTTGTACATTCCTCCAGGCGATGCAATCGATTACATGTCAACACATAAACCTGCAAATGTCGACAATACTAATGAGGAGAAGATAAGACGCAAGTTCAACCAGATACTCTAATGATGACAACCAAAATAACCCAACAAAGGAACAGAAACTCCCAGGCAACACTTACTTCTCAACAATCTAGCCAAATCTTGACTTCTAGCAGATATGATGTACTCTCTCAAAATAAGGAGTAAAAACAGTAATCCTGAGCCAGGCCCCAACTATCCACCACCAAAAATCCCCCAGTCCTCCACCAATATACATTTATGGAATTAATAATTATGATCAGATGATTGATGAGATCACGAACGTTATTGAGAGAGAACAATATTATACAACAGCCCTGGGCAATAATACAGTCAAAGTTAACACCCGAACTATAGATTCATATAGGAAACTTACGACACACCTTAGAAACGAGAAAATGGTACATCATACTTACCAGAATAAGGAAGAAAGGGCTTACAGAATAGCTATCTGCAATCTTCATCACACTATTACAACCGAACTTATAACAGAAGAACTAGCACCACTGGAACATAAAGTACGTAGTATCATAAATATACGCCATAGAACAACTAAACTGCCACTGCCGCTATTCATAGTACATTTAAAGCCAAACGAAGATAATAAAAATATATTTGAAGTGGAATACCTAAGTAACATAAAACTTAGGATTGAACCACCCAGAGCAAAAAATACTATACCACAACGTATGCGTTGTCAGAGTATTGGCCATACTAAAAAGTATTGCAAATGACCCTATAATTGTGTTAAATGCGGGGCAAGTCATAGCACTTTTGTATGCCAGAAACCCTCAAACACTCCAGCTAAGTGTGCCCTATGCCAAGGAAGTCACCCGGCCAACTGTAAAAGGTGTACTGTATATAAAGACCTCCAGAGATCGACAAATGCAGCATATAAAACCCTAAAAAATAACCCGCGTTCAAACCATCGCATGCCCCCCACTACGAATAGCTTTACCCCCCCCCCTTAAAAACAGGACGAGCAATGTAAATAATGAAGCCAGTACATATATTCCTTAAAACACATTAACATATCAACAACCAGCTACAAGACAAAACAACATTAACGAACTGCTCTCCAACTTCCTTGCAGAATTGAAAGCAATGTTTGCGCAACTTATAAGTCAAAATAGCATGGTACCCATTATGCTGTCCACAGTAATTAATAAAATAGCATAAGAATGGCGACTTATATACATATCAGCACCTGGAATGCCAATGGCATTACCCGACACATCCCGGAAAATAACCTTTTTACTCCAACAAATTAATATCTTACTGATTTCGGAAACCCATGCAACCGAAAGAACAATAATAAATTAAAATACCGAATTATACTATTTACCTTGCTAATAACCTAGACGGTACAGCTCACGCCGTATCAGCTATGATTGCCAAAAACACAATTTCTCACTACGAGATGGAGCCTTTTCTTGTAAACAAAATCCAAAGTGCAAAATAAAAATACAAGTTCTCCCTCATCTCTTGGTCATTACGTTCATCTACAGCCCACCCCGTCATCTCATCTCAACTGAAGAATATAAAGAATTCCTACTAATTCTGCTCCCAAAATTTATTGCAGTGGGAGACTGGAACTCCAAACATACTGACTGGGGCTCAAGGATTACCACCCCGAATGAACGTAAACTGTCAACTGCAGTCCAACGAAACAATTATAACTACATTTCAACTGGTGAACCAACATACTGGCCCGGTGACCCGCATAAACTGCCTGATTTACTCGGCCATGCAATTACTATTGGCACAGCGAATACTTACCATCAAGCTGAATCCACCTTCGATCTCTCCTTTGATGATACACCAATCATTATAAGCATCAGCACGATGATCACCAAGAAAAAAACCTCTTTAAAATTATGCAATAAGCACACTGATCGGAATTACGTTAAAAACTACCTAGAAAATGCAATTAACCTTGGTATCAAAATAAAAGATGCCCAAGACATTGACGAGGCAACCCAGCATTTGACTACAATTATACAAGAAGCTGTATGGCAAGCCAGCCTCGTGCCAATAACATCACCTGCAACAAACAACATTCCTCTGAACTTACGAAATGTTATTACTGAGAAACGGAGGGCACGAAAACAATGGCAGAGAACTAGAGACAGACGAAACAAAACCTATTACAATAGACTAACACATTAACTGCGAAATGAGCTAGCGGAAGCTCGTAATGAATCATTCAGACAATACATTACTAAGCTTTTTCCTGATGACAGTACTATAGTGTTACTTACCACAATATATCGTAGCATTCTACGACTATGCTGTTTCTCTATATTATGCATGCCCAGATAGTAATAATTGCTAAGCCAGGTAAACCGCCTACCCAACCACAATCCTACAGACCGATAAGCGTCCTACCTCTCCTTTCCAAAATCCTTGAAAGGCTACCACTCAAGCGCCTTAAGGAAGTTGTAGACCTAAACCAACTTATTCCATCGCACCAGTTTGGATTCCGCGAGGGTCACTCCACCATTCACCAAAGCCACCGAATCATAACTCACATAATGGAAAGCATGGAGAACAAAAGTGGGTGCCCAGCGGTTTTCCTGAACATCAAACAAGCGTTTGTTGAAGTGTGGCATAGCTGCTTATTATACAAACTTAAATTGCATCTTTTCAGTCAGCTATACTTACTACTCAAGTCATACCAGATCGAACTTATCAAGTCAAAATAAATAGTGTGTTACGATTCATTTGCGCCGCCATTCAATTTCGCGATCTGTAGTATTTATTTCGTACCGTTACGTATCTTTTTACTCTGATGTCTGTGGCTTCTCAGTTTGAATTTCGTGCTTTAACGCCACGCCTAACCTTGGGTTCTAAGAACCGGCGATTGTTTTCGAAGCGCTTTTCTTTCCAACTTTCCTCGGTTAAAGGACAAGATGTCGGTTTAGCGGATAAAAATTTCGGAAGATTTTTGGACTGCTGTTGGTTTCGGTTGTGTAATGTGAGCCTACACTGTTGAAATGGATTCTATTTTCCCGAATTTTATCATGAGGAGTCGCTTCGAAATTCATTATACTTCTGGTATGTTATCGCGGACCTCTTTCCTCCCTTACAGCAACTAGTGCCAGAGAACCGATCTGAGGCATAGTTACAGCTGGTTATCGCTTCTACGGGCGGTCGCTTCTTCCGATTTCAAGCTGATAATATTCGGTCTTTAAAGCCGTTTTGATCCCTACTGCGTGCGCTATTAGAGCACAGGAAAGGGCCCTACACGAAGGCTTTCCTCCTGGTCTAAAGTTTGCCCCTGCCGTCGTGTTACGAATCTCCCCGAGCCACCAGCTTTCGGTCCCACGAATTTGGACCAAACGCCTCTAAAAATTGTGGCTTCGTTCGGCCTTGAGTTCTCTTCGGGAATCGCACATTGCGTTTCCTCCGAAAGCAAGCATCATCGGAACATCTGCTGTAATTTTGCCTGCTCAGCAATTCATTTTAATGTGTGCAATAATGCTATTGCTGAAACTATCTTTTCAGGGGTAGCTCATATGCATATTGCTAAATTATCAATCGTAATAAATAATTTGTGACAACCTACGATTATGATTTTGGAACTATATTGCGATATACATGTACTGTGATCCTATTTTCAAACTATATTGTGTTTTCCCCAGCTATGAAGGTTTAATTTAGTTACGGCTACCTCTCCTATTTGAAAGTTTTTCTTTCAGGAACTGTATTTGTGCATAAGATATTTGAGTTTACGAATTCTAGTTTGAACACCTGGGTGCACTCGCCGTTATGTGATAAAAAATTTGTCGGCGTCCTGGGCTTTTAAATATCTTGCTTTATTCTACCGACTCTTTCTCTTATTTCAGTTGTTTGCATCGTTAATTTAAAAACATTGTTTACTTAAATTAAGAAAATTTTTACCTAAATCATAACCCTATTAAGAAGTTCTTTTATTAGTGATCGTTTCAACCATTCTACACCTTCAACCTATGTAAGTTTTCTTCATTCGGCAAACAATATGAAGTTTTTAATATTTATTATCTTTTCAGGTTGATTGTTCATAAATAATTATGTTGAAATATTATAAAATACCATATGCCTAGTTTTAATATATTAAAGAAAATAATACATAAATATTATAATGTAATTCAAAAAAATACTGGCTTTAAATAGGTAACTTTTTGTTAGGTTCTATTCTTTCGCCTATCTAATATTCAACTTTTGTTTCATTACAGAGCACCCCACCTATATACTCAGTGTTTGTTTTCTAATATGTCTGATGAAGTAGATTGAAATCTGCGAAACGTTACTATTTAATAAATTTTAATGAAATTTTGTACAAACTAATACTGCTTAATTTTTGAAAACCCCATTTTTTTTAACTCAGTAACTTACTAATTACAGATCATAGCTGATTCTATCCTATTGTAATAATATATTATTAATATATTTAAATAAATATTTTCTAATTCCTAAGAAGGACACACACAAGTAAGCTACATCCATCAACTAGTGCCTTCTAGTAGTGCTACGTAATCATTTGCACATGTGCAAATTAAATTTATATTAACACATTCTAATATAACAATTATGAATAATTAACTTAGTCTTATTCTAAATTCAAATTTCAGACAAATTTATAAGGACGCGTCCTAAAGACGCGCTTCCTTTTGTCGCCGCGTCCTTTTGTGGCGTGCATCCAATTGTCGCACGTCCTTTTGTCCGCGTCCTTATGTCGCGCGTCCATTTGACATGACACCAACCTTTCAAAGACCTGTACGGTTTCTTCACCTGAGCTGCCGGCCGGCAATGGCACCCCAGTGTACATAAGTAAATTTTCAGGAAGTTGACCAACGAATTAAAAATTAGCTAAGAAGTGCAGTATCAGACATCCATCAAATCAAGTCTGGAGTTCCGCAGGGCAGCGTTCTGAGACTACTGCTGTATTATACTATACTTGGGACATCCAATCAGTTTCCTGAACTAGCAGTAGAACATCTTCAACAACATCTTGACTACTACAAAACTGGTTCCCTAAGTGCATAATAAGGATCAATAAATCAGCACCAGTTATTTTCACCACGAGACTTGCTGAGTGTGCGCAAACCAGCATTAAGAAAACAAATAAAGCCAGATCTTACTATATAAAGTCATTCTGAAGCCCATATGATCCTACGGGATACAAGGGGATGCGCCAAAGCGTCACATACAAAAATCCTCCAAAGATTTCAATCCAAGATCCTCCGCATGCTAACCAATGCTCTATGGTACATAAAGAACGACACCCTTCATAACCACCTAGGAGTCCCTATCTAGATAGCGAAATCAAAAGGCAACTATCGCAGTAATTTGGCATGACATCCTAACCAGTTCATCGAACAACTCACGAACCGACCAGGCATTACAAGAAGACTCAAACGACAATGCCCACTGGACCTCGTACTACAACTCAACCAAAACTGAAGTAATCTTTAGGGAGACTAGCACGGGTTAGAGCTCCCCGCACGACAATTACGAACAGAAGGTCGTTCTTGCCTGTACTAAGCAAACCTGCCATGCGATTCTGCTAACATGCAGTTGTGACATATTAAACTTGCATTTTTGAACATATTGTAATATCCTCCCCTGCTTATAAGGGTTGTAATATTTTATTTACCACGGAATAGCTCATAAATCGGAGATAGGTTCAATAGTTCCCTCAGATATACCATAAATAAGCAAAACACACTAACGGAGTATCCTGTATAACATTTATTCTATATAACTATCGTACATAAGTAAATATTCGTGTAATTAATTAAATGAGATGTTTATTGCTCGAAATTAACGATCGTATAAAAACGCGGCTTCCTGGTTCTCGCGGAGACGGATTCCACGGACGGTAGCCGCTTCCTGGTTGTAGCGGGCGTGACCTCGTGCGCGATTCGTTCGAGGACGTCGTGGTCGGCCGGGCCGCTACTTCGTAGCTCTTCGGGACGGGCTGCGCTCTGATTGCAACGCCGGGCAGTCTGTCAAATTCGCCGATCTGCGAATTCTGGTTTCTGTCAACAAACAACAAATTAAAACTGTTAACGCGAGTTCTCACCCTATTTGTGCAGCTACAGTTTGTTGTTAAAATACTCTGTGAGGTTCGCCGCACGACGGGACTTCGCTTGTAACTCGATTTATCAAATCGACAGGATTTTCGAGGTTAGCAACCTCGGCACCTCCACGTGTATTCTTCGGCGAGGTTGACGGTTCGGTCCGCAGAATTCCCAGGCAAGACGGCCGCTGCAATTCTCAAGGATTAACACAGGTAATTTCCAATTAGATAGCTTGAAGCTTCTAATTCTGCTTGAATAGCAAGGTGCCAAATTTAAAATGCAAGGGAGCTGGGATTTAAATATTACGTTAGTTATTACTGATTTACAAACGGTTTTCGGTGTAGGATTTTGACAAGGAAAATATTGCTGGCGTGTCAGGCGTTTCTTGTGAAACCACTAACTTGAACTCAGCTTATTAGGAGGTCTCGGGAAAATATTGCTGGCGTGTCAGGTGTTCCTTGCGAAACCACTAACTTGAACTCAGCTTATTAGGAGGTTTCGGGAAAATATTGCTGGCGTGTCAGGCGTTTCCTGCGAAACCACTAACTTGATCTCAGCTTATTAGGAGGGTTAGAGGAAAATATTGCTGGCGTGTCAGGCGTTTCTGGCGAAACCACTAACTTGAACTCAGCCTCGGAACGGTTCCCCAGGTACTGGTAGAGTCGACGGACGAACTCTCTGGATAGGACAGGATGAAGGATCGGGAACTAGGTGTTTGCTGGAATGAATGCTGGAGGAGAATCAGGAATCTCTTAGAAATCTCTGGGGAATCTCTCTTGAAATGCGTTCTGCAAGCCCTTTTATAAGCTTTGTAAAGCTATTAGGTGGGGAGGAACGGCGCGCGTCTCGCCTTTGTTCGCGCTGTTTTCACGGGCGGAACTTCGGTCTGCGCTATCTTATCTTGCTGAAACACACCGGATTCTTGATAACGCGAAAGGTCGGCGACGTTTAAATTTGCAAATATTATTTAATATTGAACTAATCAAATTCAAACGGGAGCTAGCGTTACAATATTGAACTTTTATAATTTGCACTGCTAGTTTGTATTTCTTAAATTTTAAAATGATATTTAAATCTGTTTAATTTGCGATTAAACAATTACATTATCGTAAAATTAACTTAATACTCACTCTAAGCGTAGATTATAAATATAGAGTTTAGGTAAACAAACAATTATAATTTCCATGAATGGGTAGGAGAAACCCTCATTTAACCCTGCAGTGGTAAACACAGTCTCTAATGAATTTCAAGATTTGAATTTTCTCTATATATTTATGTACAAAACAATGTTTTTAAAACTAAGAGGTAGAACGAAACAATTCATTTTCGTCATTTTGATTCAAAAATGCACAACCAGTGCACAAAAACCCTGCATGCGAAAACACAATTTTTTTTACGATTTTCTTTTCTTTTTCTACTTTTTTGGAAAAAGCAACGTTTTGTAATTGTGGGGTTATTAGGGTCATCTACTGGATGGTCTGAAGAGGTTCCAGCTACTTCTTCTCTACTTAGATGGATTTCCAGTGGAGAACTTTTGAGTAGTGATTGCCAATATAATTGGTCATTTGTTAGAATCAAAGCTAATTCTTGTATAAATTGACGTCTTGGTATACTAACGTCGATGTTGTTTGCAACATAAATTATTTGTGAGTTCATTGCAGCTACATTCAATGTAAAAACAATGAAGAAGACAAAACATTTCACAAACGTAAATGGTCGCGCCAAGTCTCACAGACGTTTTTCCAAATAACACACTAACAACTGTGCTTATGCCGATTTTCGGCAACTAAGTCTAAAAATTGTTAAATATTAGACATGAAATGTGGTGCGAGCACGACGGGGCACTTCCTCGTGCAAGTTTGTCCGTAAGAAATTGTTTTAACATACATTTTTCATGGAGATGGATTAGAATAGGCAGTCCAGAGGCATGGCCATCGCGTTCGTAAGACCCATCCTCCATGGATTTTTACCTCTGAAGTCACATGATACAGTTAGTATACGCTACGGAAGTACACTCTCTGAAGGAATTACGTCTTAGGATAGAACAGGTTGCAGATATTATTCGCAATAACCCACAAATTCTTTTTTCTACTCACTGTATAGAAAGTCGGCTTTTGCGCCCTAGTTTTAGGAAACAAAACTGTCAATTTCCAACCAGCGGGAGCCAATTTTTATTAACTACCGGCGGGAGCCTATATATTTTTGCTCCAGCATTTGTGTTTATGTCACCATGGATATCACACCAAAGCTTTACGTTATGCTGATTTGGAAATTAGACAGAAATCTAGAGTCACTATAACGATTTCCTAAAGCAAATTTTTTTAAAATTTTGTTCACTAAAGCATGCTTTCGAAGAAAAAATTATATATATGTCACTGGAGCAAAGGTTCATTTGCTCTCTAGATATACAGGGTGTAAAAAAAGTCTGGAATATAGCAAATATTTCAAAAACTACCGGAGATGAGTTTTTCAAAATTTCCAGACTTATATAGGTAAAAACGCCGCATCTAGGAAGGACAAAACCGTTTCTGTAACTATACAGGGTTAGTCAGAAAAAATACCAACTTTTGTATTTTAAATTGGACACCCTGTATATTACCGAGGAATCAAATAGTCCTTCAAAAGACAAATTCAACGATATAGGGTTTGACGGACTTATCTGTCAAAATGACAGATGTGGGGTGACTTAAAGAATAAGGTTTACAACAATAGACCGGTTAATATTGAAGCTTTAAAGGATCATATTAGAAATGAGATACGTCAAATTCGATGGGATACTTTTGACAACGTCTTACGAGAATTTAAAGACAGTATCCGATCGAATTTGAGGTATCTCATTTCTAATATGATCCTTCACCTGTCTATCGACAAAAACCACCAATTGCATACCCTAGTTTTCAAAATCTTTCACCAACCACGTCACTTCCGCCATTCTGCAGTTTCAACGGCGCTTCACACTATCTGTCGGTGCCAAACTAAATAGCATCTTCATAAACCAATTTCTCAGTATGCCGAAATTGCAAAAGTCATAAACTTAGCACTTTCGAGCGGATGAAAATGAAATGACTTAAGAACATGCAAAACTAATATATTTTAATAGATTCGCCCGTGGTTATATTTTTCTGTCCAATATGAAAATTGTTTTTGCAAATCTTGAAATGGTAAGATTGTAACATATTTATTATGATATTCATAAAGACAGTAAAACGGCGATGCCTCTCTTATCCAAATATTTGTCAATTCATATAATTAGGCATCGATACCCATGTATTTAAAACTCGTCTACGTTTAAAGAAAAAGTATCTGTACTGAAATGAAAACACTACTAAAAAGATAGCTCTTAATTTTGCTGCTTTATAGGACAGCCTAGCGATAAATATTCGAAGTAACTGCAGCATTTCATGGAATAATTTATATGTTTGCAATCAAAACAAAATCTGTTTGATTTGCTTTCATAACAACCAGCCGATTTATTTATTCTGACAAGTCCTTAGACACGAGCATCACAGCCGTAATTCCTATTATATTCAATCGACTGGAATGTTTGCATTCGGTTCAACATTTGATGATTTCTAAAAGCGAATCAAATAGACAAGGTAAGTAAAGTTTTTTGACTGCTTTTCCTTAAAGATGCACTAAATGTATATACTTTCTTAAAGGTAAGCCACAAACATTTATTATTACAACATTTAGATAATTTTTCAAAGTATTCGCTCTGCGCCCAACTCTACGAATGACTATGCACATGATTGCAAGCATAAGATTTTCTCTGACGAATAAAGCAGTTCGATTTAATTTCTTTAATTACTTCTGCATCTGAAAGAAGCTAAAAATTCTTACTGTTTAAACTACAATATTGTAGGTTTTATGGTGTAAAATTGAGTTTGAATAAAATCTTCTATCAAAACTATGCGTTTTATATATTTCATAATTATGTATAGTAATTGAATTTGCGTTTTTCTAGATGATTTTATGATAGTTGTATAACTATAATAAACAGTGCTATTATAAGTGCTTCATATACTGCTCATTGTTCAACGTTGTCAAACGCGTTTTGATAGTCTACAAATCCAATTAATAACTGTACTTAATATTATGTCGCCTTCTCAAAGAAGATACTAACTGTATAAATAGTTCTTGTTTTGTAAATTCTTGGATACGCTACCTTTATACATATTCGAAACATAACCCAGATAATGCTGAAGTGGTTTTTCATTGACACAAGCGAATAGAATGATAATCCTTACAAAAATTTAACTTAAATGCGTTAATTATTAGCATATTAAACCATTGCGTGTAATTGGTTAATCGGCTACTAAGAGGGTGTTGTATTTTTAATTTTTATTATTTAATTATAAACATTGCAACAAACTTTTAAAAATAGAAAACTCTTATTGATACATTCTATAACAGAATACATATAAAAACAAAAACAAAACACAAATACAAAAAAATATTGGCTGTGCTACAATTTGAAGCAATCTTTCAGATATAACGCTACGACATTTCTCGCATTGAAATTGCACTTTCTTATGGCATTGTCCGCAACGACTTTGCTTTTCGTTGTATACAACCAAATGGTCAATTCAGTCATATCTGGAAAATTAATTTGCCAATCTAAAAGGTTTGGCAACTCTTCTTCTTGTAGACTTTCTATGAGTCTCCAGCAGGTTCATTCCGACTGCTCTTCAAAAACCTAGCTGATCCTTGGTTGCCCCATTCAATCTATGTAGCTGGAAAATACCACTCTTTGCGTCGAATGGCGATCCGATATAAACTTATGCTCTGGTCGCACCTGTCGATTTCTCCAATATCTACGTTGTAGGTTTTGATTATACCAGGTTGCTCAATATTGACTTTGCTTTTTTACTTTCTCGCATACGGTAGTATAGAGAAAGTATTGTAATCGTCAAAAAAATCGACTTCGAGATTTTGACGAATCTTGACGTTTTAGACCTCCTAGAGTCCGAAATAAACATTTTTCGAATTATGTCTGTGTGTGTGTGTGAACACGATAACTTAAAAACGAAATAAGCTAGACCCTTCAAATTATGTACATAGTCATTATTCAAAATTTGTAGATTCCTATCAAATTTTGAGCAAAATCGGTTTACCGGAAGTGGCACTTTACCTAAACAGGTAGCGGTACCTATTCAAGTAAAGTACCAGTTTGCTTCGAGATATTTGAACAAAATTTTGTACATACATTTTTTATGTAGAAAAACTACCAGATATTACATATTAGCATGATCGGTTAACCGGAAGTGGCATTTTACCTAAACAGGTAGCGGTATCCATTCAAGTAAAGTACCAGTTTGCTTCAAGGTATTTGCACGAAATTTTGCACATACATTTATTATTGAGAAAAACTTTCAGATATAAAATTTCAGTATGGTAGGTTAACCTAAACCGGCACTTTACCTAAACAGGTAGTGGTTACCTGAAAATGTAATTTTATCGCTGTATGTATATACATTGCAATAAACTTTCAAATTTGCTAGAAAACAATTAATTGGTAAAATCTTCTGTGAAAACACCAATAGTTATCAGTACCAAGGCGAATGCGAGAAAGTCTAGGGGAGCACACTCCCGATTTTTTTCTTTGTGAAAGTAACTCTTCACTTGAATGGTGGGGTTAACTTGGATGGCATTGGATGCAACATTTACCACACTGTTGTCATTCCACTTGCAGATGATAATTCCGTTATTTGATCTTGTACAGTCAAATGTCCCTCTGGCCATTTTCTTCATCTTCTTGCTGTCAGATAAGGGACATTTTCCTGTTCGACTCTCTCGCACTGTACGAAACTTACTTCCCCATTTAATAGGTTTTCAGCGTATAAACTGTTTACAACTATGTCACTCGTAATAAGGGATCATGGACTCATCAATGCTGTGGTTTTCTTGCAAAGGTGCAAATTTAATAAACTTTTTATTCAGCAGGTTCATTAGGGGTGGAACTTTCGCAAATTTGTCATCTTTTCTCGAGTTCCTTGTAAATCATTTCTACGATTGCAAAGGTAGGGTAATTGGCCTATAATTCCCACATTGAAATCTATTTTAGTTTTTCAACAAAAGGGTCATGTCCTCGTCATTCCAGGCGGGCGGTATTGTTACGGTTATTTTAACGTTACCTCTATTTTTACCTTCCTTACTAACATTATGCAAATATAAAAGATATAGGTAATTTTAACTGCCACAGACTACCGTTGAAGTTCGTCATAGAGTGTAACAGTAAATTGGGTTTAGCCCTGCCATTACTTTAAATTTGAACATTTAAATAATTGTTTTCCTCTTTTTATTTTGTTAGTTAGTTCAATGAACATGAAACCCTCTTAATCTTTCAATTCGTTATAAAAAATATCCATCCGCCGAAACAATTGGTTTCCTCTGGTCAGGCTGAAACTGACATTAAATACATGTACAAAAAAAAGCCATTTTGTTCACATCACCTATTGATATTAGCACACAAATGAAAACATACGAAATACAAAGTAAACACACATAAACACAAATCAACGAAACAAAACAAGTTTAAATCACCAACTAATCTACGTGCCAGATACCTGGATCTAATTGTCTTTTAAAGAAACGTAAATGTCAAAATGTCTTAATACGGTACTGGCTTAACGATGACCCAGATTGCGTTTTCATATATTTAAATCGGGTGCGAAATATCCATTTTAGCATAAGTATAATTTAGTGAGGGGTCTAATCTGAACAAAGACATTTTTTAAATCGGTAATATATAAAAAATACTGTGGTGGTGCCGTCTAAAGTGAGACACACTGTAGATTTTACATTGATTGGCGGTCTAAAAAGTTCGTAAAATCAACGACATGTCGGAGTTATATAAACATGCTCAACAAAAGTCGCAGCCAACACGTTGAATAAACGACATAAATACGTAAATAGTAAAAAGAATTACTAAAAATCAACATCTAATTTAGGTTGAGACAATGATGTTAACTGTTTGACTGAAATTTAACGTGTAATTTTTAACGAATAACTTCTTTTCGAGTATGTCAAATTCTTTCCGACGTATTTTAAATGTACAAGGCCTTCTAGGATATCACCGGCGAATCTTCCGACTTAGATTTACGAGTTGTGGAATAAGCAAGTTGGTGGTGCCCTTATTAGGTTTTGAACATTTTAAAATAAACTCGCAGAACGCTATTTGGCTTATATTGAAATGTTTTAAGATTATCGCCAATTTATTCTATTGTGTATATTGGAGCATTTAGCGGTAGCAGTATATCGCCTTAAACATTTGTTGAATATAACTACGATTACGTTTTATTTATTTTTTGCGCCTTCTTCTTTTACGATTTCAACTAAACTCCATGATTTCCTGGTTTATTATTTCGGTTAAGGTATATCGTACTGTTTTATATACGTATAACGTAAATCTCTTCAGATGAAATTTTAACCCCATTCTCTTTAACTTTTTTGTGGCTACAGTTTCTTTATTTCAATACGTCCTCAGAGTGTTGTACTATAACGTGCAAGTATAGACAATACCTTGTCTTACGAATACGGAAATATAATATGTAGAACTTGCAATGATAAACGTTAAATTAATAGACAAGCAATTTTACGAATGGATTACGCAAACAAGCATAAGCAAAATACGTTGTGCAACATGCTAGCCAAATGTAGGGGCCTAGGGATAACAGATGAAATCGCTTTATTCAATAGTGAAAACCCGAGGAATAGGAAAGTCCCAATTACGCTAGGCGGATGACATATAGCAGGACACAGCTCACGATTGAAATAGAAAAGTCAAGGATAGAAGCAAATGGCACAAATTAGAGGAAGCTTATGTTGAATATTAAAATGAAAGAAGCCCAGAGAGAGAGAGAGAGAGAGAGAGAGACCGAGGGACTATACTTTAATGAAACTACTATTATAGCTTTAGCGCCAGCAAAAGTAATATACATAAGTGGTCCAGCTGAATACATTCAAAATTATGGGTGATAATGGGTAATACGTAGATAACACCAAATTCGTTATATGAAAAACAAACTTGGAATTTAATTAAACAGTTTAAATAAGACATTAAGCAAGTTTTTTGTTCGCCAACCATATGGCGCGTATTGACAGACGCAGTTGATTACGAGACATTCAAATATTGGCTTGCGTAGTTATTTTACAATAAAACTTCAGTTTTTTTTTAATACTGTATTATCCAAATGGCGAAAGTTCAGCATTCTTTGTTGCCTCAGTTCAAATCTACTTAAAAAAGATTACATCGTAAATAAAAACATAAATTCAACCTTGATCAAGAACTGTATATCAGTTAGATTATCCGTTTAGTATTCTACACAAAAAAAATACAACATAATTTGGAGAAACACACAAATCAAATGAAATTTGGTAAACAACGGGCGATCAAATTGAAGATCTGCAATAAGTAACCTCCATAACGAAAGCGATTTAATAAGCTATCGGCCAGTATTTTAAAGGTCACTAATCTGACCTTACCTTTAATTTGTAGTTAAAACAAACAAAACCGCATCAAAATTTATTTATTAATGAATAAAATGCCATAAGCACTAACGTTTTGATGCGCTTTTGTTTATTACTAAGATTAACCTCAGATTAGCAGTCTTCATAAGACTGACCGTTAGTGTTTTAATCGCCGGTTACACGAAAGAGAGGAACAAGAAGACTCTGACCAGTAACGTTGTCCACTTGCGATGAAGGAGCGGAGCAGTCGGTCAGAACGGACTCGTGGTACCAGACCATACAATTTTTCCCAGGTAAAGCTACAACATTAGAAGATTTGAGGCAGATACCTTAACGAATGCTGGGAGTACTCGGAAAAACTGAGAAGGAAAAAAGTCCTTAAAATTAGACTAAATATCAGAGCACGCGCAGGTAGTTGTAACAGTACCATATTTGAGGTCTTAGGTGGCCAGCATGTTATATACTAAATAACTAATAAAACTAGACAGTTTTCGGCTATATTTACTAAACGACACTAAAAGGTTCTTTAAAAAATACAGAAAAAGCTCGACGATAAAGATGTACACGTAAAATATTAAAAAAAATGACAATTGCAAATATAAATTTGGAAAAAAAATTATACGCAATCTGATTTATTCAAGGACGTTCAAACTTGCAGAAAGTACTGTAAGAGTATATTATGATACTAGTGTATCAGTACGCCTTTAAAGCACGTGCGACTAGTTTAAAAGCACGACGCTCTAGCAGAGTGCTTTTAACGTCGCTAGTGCTTTAATGGCAGTTATACATGTGTATCATACGCATTTTTTTCTACGATGAAATATTGAAACTTAGTTCGGTGAAATTTTTTCTGTCATATTGTGTTAGATATTCTAGGTTATGTTGACATTCAACCTTATGGCAAAGCGTGTTTTACGAATTTATTAAAACACGCCTCCAATGGCAACGTGCCAAAAAGACGTATTTCGGGCACTAACATTAAGAGTGCTACAAAGTCGCTTTTTGCACTAGAAACAGTGCAAAAAGATGTC